>DWLS01001503.1:0-21484 GCA_018246255.1 Pachliopta kotzebuea | reverse complement strand
CTGTGTCTCTCATGTACATAATGTTTTTCCTTTTTGTTGTTATTATACAAATAAAGTGTAAATAAATAAATAAATATGAATTTGTGCAAGATACGGCTTATTAATACATACAGATCATCATCATCATCATTTCAATCGATGGACATCCACTGCTGGACATAAGACATAGATACAGATAGTTACCATAAATTAATAAAATGTAAATCAATTAGAAATAAGGTCATGGAATCTTCTCTGAAGAAATAAGAACAAGTAAAAGTTGTGATAGCCTATTTGAACGCCGGCCTTCAACTCCGAATGTACAGGGTTCGAATCCTGCACCAATGAATTGTTCAATTTATATGCAGTAAGTATAACACCAACTATTACCACGTACTTTAACAGTGAAGGAGAATATCGTGAGGAAACCTACATATCTATTTGATGATTATCTGTAGTCGAAATGCTATGTGGAATGGAGAAGGCAATGCCAACATCACTACATTATAACTGACAAGGAAGTCGTGAGGTTCATTACACATGATGACCACGAATAAAAGTCATGAGGAAAAACGACTTAGAAGAAGAAGAAGAAATATGTATAAATACACATTTGTATAACAACTGTTAAGTTATAAAAGAAAAGGCAGCATTAGTATTATATTATGTAAATAGTATAAAAAAGCTTTCAATAATAATCTAAGGGAAAGGAAGAAAAAAATCTTGACGCTTTTAATTTTTTATGGAAACTATCTCCCAATTTACTTTAAGTAGAAAGATGAAATTAATAAATTAACTTCTATATAGTTAAATAGTATATATCAGTAGTTAAATAGTATATGGATAAATTAATTAATTACAAAACAAACAGCATATTAAATGTTTTTTTTAATAAACAATCAAGTATTAACAATTCCTGATTATTGACATTGATTTAATATAGCTGTAAATGTATGACATAAATCTGCAAATGTTGGTATTAATAATAATTTTTGACTATCATTTAAGAGAATCGTTTAGATTATTTGAAAATACAAACTTACTTAATTATTTTTATTACTAATATATTTATATTATTGTGTTTATTTATTATTTCGTTATTAATTAAATTTATATATGTCTCACATAGTTGACTAGCCAAGAATGCAACCTATACATTAAGCTCGCCTTTTATACTATGTACGATAAATAAATAAATAAAATAACATCAGCCTTAGTGATTTTATATAAAAAAAATAGCGGCTATATAAAAACTATTTAGTTATAAATAAAACGATGTACAATATTTTAGAGTAAGCTGGAAATTGTGACACAGTAATGCCATCAAAGAAACACTAACGAATATTATGCTGTACTATGCATTTTTAAATTTATGCCCAATAGTGGACCTCAAACTGTTGGTATAATTGATGAATATTATACTTTATTGTTATTAATTATCGCTAATATATTTATTAACGATGCTATAAAGCCTGTAAAGTATAACTATAAGCTAGAAACGTCGGTGTAATGTCAACTCGTTAAACTACAAAGTTCGGAATTAAGACAAGCCGCCGGCCACCGGAACTGTTTACGAGCTGTAAATACTAAAGCGAACAACATATAATTAGCACGCCATTTTGTTTTATAGTAGCATTTTACTTTTTTAATCTATTTTGAACGATGGAATTAACACCGTTAGTATTATTGGCGATATTAACTTCATCGGTCACAAAACCCTTGGAGATACGAGTAAATACTTTTTGGAGTTTGCGTTTGTTTTATATTATATATAAATATTATACATGTATTGAAGTTATATGATATTACTATATTTTAAAATATACAATTTTTTATTTATAATAATCTAAAGTTTATATTTCACATGATATTAAGTGACAGTAACACCGTAAATGGTAAAGCTTGCACGCTCGTATACTTTCATATGTTGACAGCCGGAACAGCAATACTGTTATCGTCCCTAAAAACCATTAGATAATTAACTAACATATATCTATATTAAACTGTGAATAATAATAATAGATATATAGTGACGTCATTACTTGTTTTTTTTAAACAAGCCATTCAATATGAAAATAACTACGCCAAAATTACATGCATTATGATGTTGATACATGAAGTCCCAATAGTACTGTGCGCGCTGTACTACATTTTATTGGTACTTAAAAGCCCTCACGAAATACCATCATAAAATGGCGGCTCATTGCAGCTAATTAAATATGGCTTTTAATACATACACCCGCAGATGTAAATTAACATAGTATACTTTATATTTTCACTTTTATTATCAAAGGGCGGGTTTAATGCTATACATTTTCTACTACACACATATAAACCATGAAAAAGGTACATTGAATATTGTAATAATAATAATGAAATGAATAATAGTGATGATGAATAATGAATATATTGTATGTAATATAACAAGTATATTATATCTTTTGCTATTTTACACAAATATAAAAGAGATTCGACGAAATTCTCTTATATATTAACAGATTATTTCCCCAAGGTCTCCTGATCCGTCTCTTTCATACTGTCATCTGCGGCATTTCAGAAATTCATTTATAATATGTTTTAAAATAAATGTTACCAGATCTTAAATCATTTATCATACGTTTCAAACTGTTTCTATTACGTTATTTTCCAAGAGTTATAATGTTTTTACAGTATTTTAGCAAGAGGATATATTTAAGAAAAATATAAATAACACTTGATAGAAATGATCTCAAAGAATTTATCTAACCAATATAGTTATCAAAAAGTAAACAAGTACATTTTTTTATTCGACGAGACGAGCAAGGTATTCACCTGATAATAAGTGATACGGTTGCTTATAACTTGGCGCTAATTGTTGGTATAAACAACACTACATTACGCTCATTGCTTTAAGACGTATTAAGTCTCGTTACCCCAGTAATTTCACTAGCATACAACCCCTAACACACTTGAAAAGTAATAGTTGAACATTACTATTAGCGGTAGAAATAGGAGCTATGTTTTTTACCTACCAAGACTGTCTCTAGTAAAAGATACCTACCAAAAAAGGTTCTTAACTGAAAATATTTAAAGAGAGTAATTTTAGAGTTTCAGTAAAAACAAATTTATTTTGAGAAGATAACTGAATACAGGAGAAATAAAAGAAATTAAGTTTGGGATGGAATATTTATTTTATTATTATTGTAGCGATGACTGTCCGAACTCGCAGATAGTTGGGGAATTTTATTATATCAAGTGAGAGACTATTGCCGTCGGTAAGGAAAGTACGACGACCTGAGAATGGAGTTTGTTTAAAAAAGTACCCATACATCAGATGTTTTCTCATCCAAAGTTTCAGTTTTTATAGTTATGTATGCCTATTTAGTAGTTCAGATGTGAATGCGGGGAAACTTTTAGCTTAAGAACTCGACTCTAAATTTATCTATTGAAAAGATTAATAGTACTCCTAGCGCCATCTAGTGAGGAATAGGATTAACAGAAAAAATCCAGAAAAAAGTATGAAGGTTATTTGTTTGATGTTTTCATTTACATGTGTTAAGACCTTCAGTAATATATCTAACATATAGTAGTCAAGAGGATATAAATTCTGTTATAAATAAATTGCTAAATATATTTAGGAAACAGATCTGTCTAACTATAATCCAAACGAGTACCATTTTGTCATGAAGCCAATGCTGTCGGATTACTTTGTCTGTTATCGCACCTTCACATTTAACACCCGCATTAAAACATAAACATATAAACAGACAAACATACAATGTATTGTATACATATGCCAATGGAAGTATGAACATATATATTAGTAGGTTGCTTTAGCAAGCAGTCTAAGCAAGTACTACCGCAGCTCATATAGTATCCAACTAAAAGTACTGAGAAAACATTACTATGTTTTAATTTAAAGGGCGCTGTATGCCAGTAAAATTACTGGGGCAGCGAGACCTAACTTGTCTTAAGGCGACGAGCATTATATGATGCTGTATACTATCTTAACCAACGCTGCGTTATTATATACAAAAGTATCACTTACCATAAGATGAATTCCTTGCGCGTCTGTTCGACTCGTTGAATATATATATGTATATCATATTTTTAAGGAAATTGCCTAGATTTTAAAAAAGATAGAAATACCAAGAAAATCAAAAACAAATCTTCAGTATAGATACATTATCATTTCAGGCTATTAATCTTCAGTGCTGAAAATAGGTTTCATGAAAGAAATTTCTGTTATCACAGTTGTTGTTACTTTTACAATCATTTATATTACGCCGAAGAGTTTAACAAAAGCTATACTCAGTATCCTATAAATGAGTTGAGTTTAGTACAGTTTAAAATTAACTTTATGACGACAGTTATAAATAATATCATATCTTAAGCTTATACTCAACCAGAACTTTAGAAGCGAACTTGAGAATAGAAGCTGAAATAAACGCTATGTCTGAGTAACGCCGTTTCTCTCACTGCCAATATCGCGATATATTTATATAGGATCTATAACGGTATACAGATTTTGGACAACTTCCGGTTGGTCGACCAGAACCGGAAGTACATAAAAAATTGTTTTTTGAAGAGGAACACTTTTACTTCAATGAAGATATCAAAAAATATCCACCTTTAAGGTATTTGGTGAGTTTTAGTCCCAATTCCGGTTATACCGGAAGTACATATAAATAGTAATTTCTATACAATGAACATATTTGTATGAGAATAACGTTAAAAATATGCATAGTTATGATGCTTAGTGACTTTCAGCACAACTTCTAATTGGCTGATTGGATTCGGATATAGCTAAGAATCATCTCCATACCCACCTCAATATTAATACCAAGTTTCATTGCGACACAGAAATTCGGACACGCACTTGACTAAATCATAGTCAATGCAAATCTAACAATAAACTTCTTGGTGACAGAAGAAACAGTAGTCAAAATTTACATAAATATTAGTTAACGTAATTAATTACTATGTAAAAATTAATATTTGTGTTTAAACATTTATATTGTTATATCTCATACAAACGTAATGATGGTTTCATTAAACAATAATATCACTATGAACCTACTGTTACCTTGGTAATAGGACCGTTGGCAACAATATTTGTTAGGAGAAACAAATATTTCTTAGAGACGATAGATTTATAATGACGCCCGTTTGAAGATTGAGCTATTTCAGTTATAAGTCAATAGTCAACGAGATTTACTGCATCAATTATTTTTTCTACAAAGCGACGAGATTTGCTAGACTTTCACCTGATTTTAAGTGATACGTTTACCTATAACGTGGTCTTGTTAAGATGGTATACAGCACCACATAGCGCTCATCTCTTAGAGACAAAAGTTACCATAAGTCTCCTTACCCCAGTTATTTCACAAACTTACAACTCCTTCCAAACTGGAACACAGTAATATTTGCACACTATTTGATAGCTATGGAATATCTTCACATACATATAGTAAGTTTACGATTATTATATATGCGATTATTCTATATATGTCATTATTATATGTATATAAGTAATGATTACGTATACCCTAGTGAGCTTTATTGCAGCTAAACTTTACTACAATTCTATTACATAAAAGCTTTTCCCTAAATCAGCCGCCAAACAGTACTGTGCAAACATTACTGTACTCCAGTTAGAAAGGCTTTATAAGCTAATGAGACTGGAGTAACGAGACTTAATATGTCTTAAAGCGACGAGCGCTATGTCATGCTTTAACCGTTTTAACCAGCGTAATGTTATAGGCAAGGTATCACTTAATATCAGGTGAACGCTGCTTTTCTCCTCTAATAATCGAATAAAAGAAATTTAGTTAGTTCAATTTCAAAATTTAAGTGCAGTATCATTTTAACGCTATGAAGGCAGTGTAGTGTTAATCAAAGGTTCTGTATAACGCTACATTGTTACATCTACGTATCTACATATAGAATGATATAGAATGTACAGTTCGCTTCATGATAGAAACATAAAGAAAACTTCAAAGTAATATTTATACTAGTAAACAGTAATATTTTCAAAAGAAATACCAGAGACATATGCACGGTGGAAAGATGTAGTATTAAGAAACACGCTTTATATCAAAGACCGTCTAAATGTTTTTGAAGTCTTAGTAAATAGTGTAGCTGTTAAAATTACTACGGTAATAAGACTTATTTTATGGTACATCACCAGCGTTATCTGATGCTGTGTACAATTCCAATTAAGACAATAATAGACATCACTAGATCTCCGTTACATATAGTCTAAATATGTATTAAAGCTGTTCCTAATTCTGCCGTCTAACAGTAATGTGGAAATATTACTATGTTCCGGTTTGAAAGGTGTAGTAAGCTAGTGAAATTACTGTAGTAACGATACTTAAAATTCGTCTCAATGGGATGAGCGCAATGTGGTGATGTGTATACCATTTTAACTAGCGTCATGTTATGGGCAAAGATATCACTTACCATCAGGTCGTCGAACTCGTCTTGATGATTAAAAAAATACTTATTAAATATATTTTAGTTTACTACTTATAGACAATTTCAAATCTTTACTTTGTATAAATAAAAATACTTTACTGTTTACGACTTAATCTTAAGATGTTACTAACTATAGAGAAAACTAAAGAGTTTTATTATTGAAATAGTGTTCGCCAAAACATATAAAGTCTAGGTACTAAATAAATATCATAATAATTAACCTAAAAAATCATATTTATTATCATATAATAATGTTGTTTAATAATTAACACGGTTAATGAGTAACAAAAGACAGCAGTAAACTTTTTATACGCACACGTGAGAAACTAAACGAAATACTTTTATGTCACTATTAATATTTTTATTATTTTCACGTTACATTATTTCACGTCCACATTATAAGATAAATCACTGAAAAACACGTGAAAAATTAACTGCTAACCTTTTCAGCGGGCAGACGGCCGTCATAATAAAAAGGTATTATAATAAATACTCTAGCTATATTTAAATTTTCAATTTTTCCCTTCTCCCCCGCAGGCGGAAAAACTTCGCGAATTTTAAAGGCGACTGAAGCAATGAGACGACCAATCGCCTGAATCACTGTCGCGATACTGAAAAAGCAAACACGTGCATTTAAATCCGTTTCCGACGAAACTGAAACGTTGTAAACGACTGAAATCCCATCAAACGAAAACCACCCTTAATCCAACTGAATACAGTTGATAAAAAGTACATATTAAAAAAACATGAAAATTAAACCGTAACGAGCAGTAATAAGACATAATTTCCTTTAATAGCAACGTTTAAAGAAACATTCTAGTAATGGAAAACTTTATACAGAAATATTCGTATTAAGTCGCGCTCGTTATGTGCGAAGCTTTTGTATGCAAACGGGATTTTGTTTTGCAACTCAAAAACATATTTACGTTCCATCAATACGAAAATGAACTATATGCTTATAATAATAAGGTTCATTAAAATCGTATAAATATTGTTTTAGTTGTACGTAACGCAGATTTAAGTTTGCAATTGCATTTGTATGGCGACGAATTATTTAGGCAATGATGTTCGAAAATATTTTTGCATGACAAATGTAAACGCGATATTTCTTTAAAGATGTAACAAAAACAAAATGGCGGAGTGTTGTCGCTTTACGATATTTGTAAGTAGTGAGATTATTTAATCTGTTGAAATAACATGTTTTTGGTTTTAGTGTTTTTCATTTCAAATAGATATAATGGATGAAAGCCGCCGTAATTTAGCGATACATTTTATTTAAGCTACAGTATCTTGAATGAAATTAAACTTTTTTAAGTCATTAATTAAGTGACTGAATATTTACTATTTGTATAATCAACTAAAAGTCTTACTTTTTAGCTATGACGTGATGAGAGCAAGGTGTTCACCTGATTATAAGTGATACGCTTACAAAGCAACGCTGCTTGAGATGGTATAGAGAACAACATATTGCGCTGGTCGCCTTAACCTATAAGGTATTATCTCATTACCCTTAACTTTACTAACATACAGTAGTAAACAGTAATATTTGCTTACTATTTCTCGGCTGCAATAGGAGCTGTTGGTACCTACCTATACAGTCTCCGACAACAGAGACCTACCACCAATAAATCGGTCTATCTTAGCAGATTATGATGATGATGTATCAAGTAAAAGAATCATTCACAAACGTACCATAAAATGAATATTAGTTTATATATCATCTTAATCAGCCGAAGGGGTGTAAAGGATCCCACACATCCACTCACGGGACCAAAGCCAACCTGATAATCAACAAACGAGGCTCTGGCTCCTCACCAACCCGCATTGGGCCAGCGTGATAAGAGATGGGCCAAACCTCCCACTATTAGGGGAGGTCTATATTCATCAGCGGACGTCTATCGGTTGATCATATCATGCCCACTGTTGGACTTAAGACTTCCCTCTAATTCTGACACGCAATCCCTATATCTAGTAACATCCCTCAATCTTCACCAGATCGTTTGCTTCAACATAAGGAAATCTTTTCACAAAGTCTATCGGTAAATAGCAATTAGTACTTTAATCAATGTATATTCTACTCAGGAGTAGTAATATTTTGGCTTAGGTCGGTTACTTTAGTTCTTTGGTTCTTCTCTAATTATTTTTTTTTAACTTTGAAGATAATTGACCAGGATCCTACCTGGTTTTAAGTGATGATGTCTGTGGTAGTAAAGTGCATTGACCTAATAAACGATCATTCTTTATGTATGGTATTTTAGAAGTAAGTAAATAATTGTTGTGAGACAGATGTAACAAGTTTGAGGATCAATGATCTATTATAAAACGTTTGTGTATCGATCATTCGAGTTGATTTTCATATTGGAGAACGGCCGGAGTGTTGTCAGCGATAAAAATATTTCAAATCTCTATACGTTTTTACGATATAATAAACCATTTGAAAGCAACTCGTGTTTTGATATATAAATCGGCTGCGATTCGTTTATGTCTAGTAATAAATTTATTGCTCTGTATCATATATATGTATATATATATAAGAGGTGTAAAGGATACCTCATAACAACTAACGGGACTCAAACCAACCCCACATACTCGAGCTTTCTACTAATCAACAAATGAGGCTCTGGCTCTTCACTAACCCGCATTGGGCCAGCATGGTCGGAGACGGCCCAAATCCCTCCACTATAGGGAAAAGCCTATGTTCAGTAGTGGACATTCATCGGGTGATGAAGTCAGTTTGAACTACCCTGGAGGAAACTGACATGTTCCAGGACCAACAGCATAGACACTAGAAACGAGCAAAAAGTTCACATTGTAAGTGATACGATTCATTACTGAGCCCAAGTTTATATCATATATTCAATCTCATTAAATAAGATAGTATATACAATATTAGGCTTATTACCTTGAGATATAAGGTGTTGTGTCTCGTTACCCCAGTAATTTCACTGGCATAGAAACACAGTAATGTTTTCTCAGTAGTTTTCGCTGATTTGAACGTAACATTTGAATCAATTCAAAATTGATATGTGAGGAAAAATCCATTCATCAATATTTATTTATTCGATTCAATACAGTGTATAACTTCCTTCCTTTTCTCATTTGGAAGTTTAATGCTTTAGTTTATAAATAAATTTTATTTCAATGACTTAAAACAATAAGTTAGTAAAGAAAAAATTTTAAAATTAGGAACAGTTTTAATTGAGAACAATCTAGATCAAAAATCAATCAAGTTTAATGTAGCTATTACTTTTTAATGGCTCATATATTATATATATAACTATGGTAACGTTTTGAATTTATTGATTTTATATATTTTTTTACTTGCGTATACAAGTGATATTACATATAACGACTATGTTGTGTATATATATCGAGGAGCCGACGGTACTTAGTCTCCAGCTCGCTGGATCGATAGGGCTGGAGATACGGTGCGGTTTGTTCCGGTGCTTCGGAGTGCACCAGGCGTTTACTCCTATTGATTGAGAAGCGAACTTGGCACTATATAACATTGTCACTATATTCAAATGAAGCAACTTTTACGTTTGGTTTTGTAGATTATTTCATTGAACCCCAGAAAGGGGTGTAACGGGTCCCGCACAACTCTTAGACCCAACCAACCTTACTTACTCGAGGTGTAGTCTGTTAATCAACAAACGAGGCTCTAGCTTCTCCTCAAATCATTATTAGATTAGCGAGATGGGAAATGACTCAAATGCACCCTTCTCAAACTTCCTCGATATGGAAGACTGAAGATCGAGAGATTGAATAAAAGAAAGGAAAGGAATGACAGGAAAACCCAGAGAGACAGAAAATTAGGATGAAAATAAAACATTCATCCTTCAATAGCGGAGGGATTGGCCAAATGTGCGTTGATGGATCCCCCATCATTGGAGGAGGCCAGTGCTCAACAGTGGTCGTCTATCAACTGATGATTATAATGATTTAGTATTCAAAACTAATCAGTGTGATGATCTATGGCAGAAGTCTGTGTTCAACAGTGAACATAGTGATTCATAAAGGACGATATAAGAAATCTAATGGAAAGGAATGAAAGATAATATGAGGTATGAAAGAGAGAGCATAGGGAAAGAGAGAGAGAATCATGAAAAATAGTATAAAGACAATGGAAAAGATAGAGAAGGCTTTTACCCAAAACACGGAAGGAAACGATGATTATTTAAAAAGAATAGAGAACATAGTTGATGATGATTTAGTAGTAATATATCGATCAATGAAAAGATAAAAGAAAAGAGTAAAAGTAATAATAGAAAATGAAGGACCTTACATCATAAGGGGATCGCTTATTTAATATCTTTAATTCATAGTATCCGGGTTCGAATCCTAATCACGACTACGTAAGACTGTCTCTACAAATCATTGCGTTATTATAAAACTAGAAGATTATGTACAGAAACGTATGTCTTTTATTATCAATATATATGTATTGATTTTGGTTGTATATTATGTATCAGTAGTAAGGTATATTTTACTAAGTATTAATATACATGTAGTAAGTTTTAAATCATCATATCTCGTTACATTAAAGTATTGGAATCATCGAGCACACTCACATCAAAGGCTATCCGAGGCAAAACAATTCGTTTCCTCTTTTCAATATTATTTCTTCGGCTTCACTTTATATTCAGTGTTAAGCAGTCTCGAGAAATCCGTGAAGGGTTTTCCTTTTTAAATTGTCTATACAAAAATATAAAATCTAAGTACAGTAAAGTAATTTATTAAGAGAGCTTTCATGTTATTCTCAAACGTAACTTATACTATGATTAATCAGTTGATACGTTTATTTATTATCTTTTGATTTTCTATTAAAAACAACGGTTAAAACTCTGTTATAACAGGTTGGTGATTAGGATGTTTACACTAATATCATTTTGAAACTGAGGAAAATTATATTAACTCGATTTTTTTACTTCTTACATAGATTAGTGATTGACTACGATTCCAGTTAATAGTAAACGCAGGAGAGTTATTGTTATTAGATTCAAAGAAGAGTACAGTTATATTTGCTTACTACTTGGAGGTTAGTAAAGTTGAAAAAATTTTTGAGATTATTGCAAAAATAAAAGAAATTTATAATCATATTGAATTATAACGTTTTCTTTTCGACTAGGTTTTCCTCCGTTGCTACCTAAGTATATAATCATAAGAGTCATATACAGAATTAACAACAAAAGCACCCGAATTCCTCTAGAATCCGGTGCGAAAGTATAACACGCCTTGATCGATATACGATGTACCGGGTTCGATTCTATTTCTAGTGCGCGAAGGTCGGACACAATAAACAATGCCGTTAACAGGTGCCGCCCATAGATCACACGCCGCAGATACGAACTTGTGTAGAGACTGTTTCTATATATCATATACATATATATATATATACTGTGGTAACGAGACTTAACACCTCTCTCATGGCGATGAGCACAATCTGCATTATATCTAAACCAACGCCTTGGCAAGGATATCGCTTACCAACAGGTGAAAGCTTTACTTATCTCATTGCCAAATAAAATCTAAGGAATGATCAATTATCATCATCGACAGTGATTAAGATCATTCTATAGAATATGCTCTACTTAAGGTAGCAGAAAGTAGTTAAGTCTTCAGCATGATACAAGTAAACATTAACTGTACGAATAGTAAATTTTAATTCGATTATGAAATCTTTAATATATTTCCAGTAATATCACTTTTCATACAATAAGCTTCTCCATTTTAAATTAAAACATATGATTGTAATTGTTTTATTTATTAATTATTTTATTTAATCTTTACGAACTGTGTTGGAAAAAACATTAACAACTTTCTTAGTTTTAATCTCTGTCTAAATAAAGTTAAATTTTAACAAATATTAATTTCTTTACTATTAAAAATCGTGAAAAGATACATTATTTAGTAGTATTTTGTATTAAATTGTAAATAAATCAAGAAAGAGAAAGAAAATCAGAATAAAGTAGTATTATAATAAATACTGTATCATATATGAGTATATATTGTCTGTACTCAACAACTCAAGACTTCACTGATAGTAAATATGTTGAACACTAGTATATACCTAAAAATAGTATTCAAATAATACTGTTAGGAGTTAGAATATATCAGCTAGTATGTTACTGGTGGTAGGTCAATTACTGGAGACCGTCTAGGTACCACAGCAGTTCCTATTGCAGCCGACAGTACTACTGCGAAGAAAATGTGGGAGGAAATGCGTGAAAGAAGATATAGAAATGTTGTTAAGAGTGGAAGACGAAGGAGAGTAAGAGGAAAAAGATGTTGTAAATAGAAATACGTAAAAAAAAGGAAAAGAAAAGAGAAATAAAATCGCTGTCCAACGTTGCGGGGGAATGAGTAAGAAAAACAAAGTAATGTGCAGACATTACTGTGTTCCAGTATGAAAGGAGTTGCGTATAGCAATGGGGCGCTAGTTATGATGGTATACACAGCACCACATTGCCCTCGTTGCCTTGAGAGGTAAGGTTAAGTCTTGTTACCCCAGTAATTTCACCAGCATACAGCACCATACCGGAACACAGTAATATTCGCACAGTACTGTTTGTCGACTGCAATAGGAGCTGCTGGTACCTACCTATACAGTCTCCGGCAACAGATATACATATATTTACCTATAAATATTTACCGTCAAAGAGCACGTGTAAATATTGATGACCTGTATATTTGTTCATCACCTTCGAGTCCAACTTATTCATTCACCTTTAGCCATTGAGGAATATCATGAATGTTATCAAAAGCGTTATACCCATTTACATGATGTCGGTTAAATTGTGAATTCAATATACTTAAAGGAGAATCTTGAATACCTACAGTTAAAATAAGGTTGATATAAAAATAAAATTATTGATAAAGTATTATTAAATTGTGAGGTTATTGCAATTTTTTTAATTCTACTAAACGAAGAGACTTATAAACCTTTCACGGTCATAAATAACACTCATGTCCAAGGTAATAACTGCACCACATTGCGCTCGTCATCTTGACATATAGTGTTAAGTTTCGTTATTCCAGTAATTTCAATAGCATCCTTCACTACTCTACTATCTATCGGCAACGGAAACCTAACACGTTTATATATTACCAGTAATTATATATAATTTGTTTTCATAACATTATCGTAACTAGAATTCAGAACCGTAAACTTCAAACCCAATAATAATAAATACAGTATAGTTGAATAATTTTAAATATCCGTTATTATTGATCATTGATTATTAATCATCTATTATGTTCTAAAAGACACGTGTAGAAGTAGACATGTATAAAGTATATGGAGAAATTGAAGAATGTGAATAATGTATCTTTCCACTCACTTGTAGTGTAGCCGAAGTCGTCTTCTTCTTCTGGATCCGCCTCCTTCTCCTCTTTAGTGCGTTTGATTGCTCCGGCAGACGCTCTATCGATCTATAAAATTTTTAAATTTAGTGAATTTCTTTTTTCATCTGTTTCCTATTGTTTTAAAAATAAATAGAAATAGCAATAAAGATCAAAACATCTTTAGCGAGATAATGAAATTTCACTTAGATTTAAAATTCTGATGAAAACACTAAATTATTAACAAAGAATTCAAATATTTCTAAGGATCCATTAAAAAATCACAACTGGCTTTTTCTTTCCTTTTTCACTTATTGATAATTTAAATAAATCTTTCTTCTTTCTAAATTCTCAAATGTTTCCAAATTTATTCTATCTAGGGGACGGGTTTTCAAAATCATATCAAATATCCAATACTTGGAGTTAAATATTTTCCTGTCGATCAAAATTAAATGGAATTACCTCAACTCCTTTCTCAGAGTACGTTCTTCCACTCAATTCCCGTTCATCTTCTTCATCGCTGCTGTCAGAATCTGAATATGCAGGCTTTGAAGATTCTGTTTCTGAAGAGCCTTTCTCTTTTGTATCTTTATCTGTATCAACTTCGCCTTCTTTTTCCGTGCCCGCTTCAGATGTTACTGTTATCTGTTAACAAGGAAAAGCTTTTAAAACATCAGATTTAAGTATATCTGGAAGCTGAATTAGCATAATCATCTAAAAGTTTTTGTTCTTTTTTCCTAATTTATTGTTTTTCCTTTGATATTTCAAATCATATATCAAAAGTCGAATTTAATTAATTAATTTATTTATTTGTGTCTCATACATAAGGAACGTACGTATGTGATAAATTCTGAAACTGCTTGAAAGATATAATTTTTTCACAGATAATCTGGAACCAAACGTTGCCGCATCAGTAATCGGCAACAAGATTCACAGGATTCTCCATGGGTCAATAAAAAAAGGTGATGGTAATCAACAAACCTTTATGTCATGTTTCGGTGCTCGATCTATTACTGGGACCGGAGGAGCAGGAGTCTTCTTAAAAGAAGGCCTAGGCGTCCGAGCTGGTGTTGAACTTTCTACGTCCGAAGAATCATTTTTCTAAACAAAAAATATATTTTACCTCCTGTCTCATGTAATGAAGATAATAGACAATATCAGTTATAGACAGTTAAAAATATTCTCCAGGTGGTTAGAAAATTAATTATATATCAGTACAAATAAATATATAACATTACATATAAGAAAAGCAAAAATAATCAAAGATATAGTGCTAGTGATATATGGCTGCAGTGGTCTACCACGGGCTGATAATTATGATGATGATTCTTGCTATTCTAACAATTCTTAACCCTAGGGTCGGTGCTCATAATCAAATGAAGAAAAGATTCATGTCATCCGACAGACGACCACTACTGGACACAGACCTCTCCCACTAGTGGAGGGACTAGGGCCTTGAAGTTGGCTCGGATCCCGTTAGTGGTTGTTTAAGATCCCTTAAGAAGAGTCAGTAGTTTTATTCGCATTCATATATTAATCATCAAATAACACGTCATCTCGTCATCAAACTAAGCACATTCCTTTTAGTAAAACAAATTAGTACTTAGATCAAGATTCTCTAATTTCAACACCTAAGCATTACTTCGCTCTCTTAACATAGACACTAATTCCTGCTTAATAGTTTAATCTAATTTAACATTCTTATTTAAACGAAAATGTCCGTCCGTCAACATTTTTAAATCTGGAGAACTACAAGGGGTAGGAGCTGGTGCTGAAATTTGTCATACAGACAGATCTCGCTTAGATAAGGTCAAAGCCGTTGGAATTTTATTGGTATGTGGTCGGGTTATCGAGTTGTGGGTGCATAAAGTTTCACAATTTTGTATGGGTCACTTGTACACTTTAAGTATTATTAATTAAATTGTAACGTAACATTATGTACTCGCACAAACACCTCTCATGTAATATCGTTCTGAAATAAGGTGGTAGTTAAAAATCAAAATCAGTCCTGCTCACTATGGACAACATTTAGAATTGAGCTACGTCCTCTTTGCACCATTGCAAGTACTTACAGCTATCAAAATTGTAATATAATTAGGTTTATGTACTCTTGTATATTTAGCTATAGTTTAAATATTGTATTAGTTTGTTTTGTATATCTGTACTGCATGGACAAATAAACGACTTATCTATCTATCTATCATCATCAGACTAAACTGAAAAAAGTAATTTTAGCTTTAAATAAAAAACAATTAATGTATTTCTTACCCAAGCTATCAAGCTCTGTACCGTGAGCGTGACAGTATTACCAGCGGCCTTGATAAGTTGAACTGCGCGCTCATGCTGAGCAGTCCTGACGCATACACCATCTACTTCCAAGATCCTATCACCAGTCTGAAAGAGAAGGCTCAATCTGTAATTTAGGAAATTCAATGAAGATTAAAGCGTAAAATGAAGATTAAGCGTTCACCTGATGGTAAGTGATACGCTTGCCCATAACGTGGCGTTGGTTAAGATAGTATACACAGCATCACATTGCGCTCGCCTTGAGACAAAAGGTATTAACCGGAACAAAGTATATTTGTCGGCTGCAAAAGGAGCTGCAGTGGTACCTTCCAAGACGGTCTCTGGTAATGGAGACCTACCACCAGTACAGCTTGATTATTCTAAAAATTCATATTTCATTCATATAGCATAAATTTCTTATTGATGATGTTGGACTTCTTAATATAAGAAAAAGCTGTAAGTAATAAGCAAATTCTACCTGCAGTTCTCCACACAGTCCTGCTGGGCTATCAGGGACTACATTTTTGATGAAGATCCCGAATATCGCCTTCGCGTCACCATTCGCCGTATTCTGATGCGATATTATATCGACCTTTTGAAAAAATAAAACAGTATCTTAACAAACATAAGCTTTTGATGATGATGGGTTGTCAACCTCAATTTCACTTGATGTTAAGTGACAATGAGATGACAAAGCTGTGGAGATACCAATGTTGTTAAGACGGCACATGTAAAATATTCTGGTGGACTGTTACTATGGATTTGAACTATTGACCTCTGGGTGAGAAGAAAACCTTGTCTAGACAGCAGTTAACATATAAATCGATATAGATATACATGTATTAAATTTAATCTAGTCCTTGGTCGATATATGATGAGGTTGTTGCCTTATGTTCCAAGACTTGAGTCATCTGCCTACATGGAACTAGATGATATGGTGGTGTTCCGAAAGAAGGTCCAGTGACCTCTCCAAACGCTAAGCACGACCACCGAGGAGGTTTTAGTGGGTAAATATCTTCACGTTATCTTCACTTTACCCCAAAAAGCAAAGTACCTCTTAACTTTTAAAACCCCCTTTGAAGAAATAATAAAGACAGTGTGGTAGATAAATGGCTTTGACTCTTTAATTATGAGTAATAGTTCCAAATTTCAGAAGAGAGAACATTTGGAGATAAAAAATAATAAAAAGAGAAAGAAAACATGTTTTTATCCGATCAAGGTATTCACCTTTCCATCAGGTGAATGAAGTTATACGATTGCTCGTAACGTAGTTCTGGTAAAGATTGTATACACTACACCACAGTGCGCTCGTCGCCTTGAGACGTTAGTTGTTAAGCCTCGTTACCCCAGTAATTTCACTAGCAACAGCACTATCCCC
Organism: Pachliopta kotzebuea; assembly: GCA_018246255.1. NCBI lineage: Eukaryota > Metazoa > Arthropoda > Insecta > Lepidoptera > Papilionidae > Pachliopta > Pachliopta kotzebuea. Next base: position 4,041 of record DWLS01001503.1, on the reverse strand, counting down.
GTCACACTATATAGAGGAACGAGTACAAACAAATTGGATTTCTGTTCATAATCATTCGTATACAGCATGACATATTCAATAAATATAAGAGTATAACCTATAAAGAGCTTCTTTAAGGTTTAAAAATACAGTTAACTATTAAACTAATTGGAGTAAATTACGCGTTACCATGACATCTAGATTAATTCCTGAATTACATTATCCCGCAAGATATGAAAATTGACTTTAAACTTGGTAACAAGTTACGGCGCCGAGGATTCGAGGAAGTTTGAGGATGAATTGGGAGCCAAAGTTATTTAACTTTTATTTATTCACAGCTTTAATAATTTTACGTATGTTTATAAATAAATTCTAATATAGCGATTATTTTATTTATATACTTTATTTAAAATTTTGAGAACACCTAAAATTAGGGTCAACAACTCACGGGATCAAATTCATTCTCTCCTGTTGCGACTTACTTATTAACATACGAGGCTTTTGCTCTCTACCAACATTCTTTGGGCTGGCGTAGTGAAAGAGGATCCAAATCCTGACAGGGCTTTGGACCAGGGAGGCCTATATCCAGCAGTGGATATCTATGGGCTGATAATGATGATGAGGCAGACTTAATGGCTATGGGCATCTGCCAGTTAACCATGGAGGATGCTATGGTAGGTGAAGTGTTAAGCTTAGCATAAACTAAATTTGTCAATACCTATATATAAATACATACAATACTATGTATATATGAAAATAAATAAATTTATTCACATATATAAGGCTTCTATATCAACCTATTTATGTCCATTGCTATTTTTTTTTTAATTCGTCGGAGCGAGAAAACGAGCAAGGCGTTCACCTGATGGTTAGTTATACGCTTGTCCATAACGACGTGGCTCTGATTAAGATATATACAGCATCACATTGCGCTCGTCGCCTTGAGACGTAAGGTGTTATATCTCATTACCGCAGTAATTTTATAGCATACAGCGTCCTTAAAACTGAAACACACATTACTATTTGACGGCAGAACCTACCTAAACGGTTTCCGGCGAAAGAGATCTATCACCAGTAAAAATGCTGAATATTGACCTCCCTGTTTTGGGATAAAAAATAAAATAATCTAGAGCTGATGAATTTTTTAATAGTAAAAAGAAATATTTACCTTTCCACCAACAATGCTGACACCAAGCGGAGCCCCTGGACTCCTCTTTAGCGTAACGCTCCGCGGCGGACCCCAGCGCTGGGTGCCGAGTGTGTGACGGTCAGAAGAGACGGTCACCGTCATGTTTGGATGAGTGACGTGACTGTCAAATAATTAAACCTTTAGACAACATTACAGACAAGCCACAAAAAAAAATATAAGTATGTTATTAAAAAAAAATGCATTGGTTGAGATAATGGTGGATCTGAAATCTGGTGAAGGTCGGAGGAAACCGATGGATGTAGACAGTGCAGGATAAATCGGACTGGCGATCTTTAAAGAGGCCATCCAGCAGTGGGCGTTTATCGGCTGATGGTGATGATGATGATGAAGAAGACAATTATCTACATAACAGTTTCCCTATTGTCTGTACTTAAAATCGGTTCAATCAGTTTTAAAATTCGAAACAATATAAAGGTAATATAGAACAAAAAAGAAACTTTTAAATTGGACAGTTTTCAAAATATGAATCAAAAAATTTGGACCTCTCAAACAAGATTTAGTAACAGATATATTTTTTAACCTATATCTTTATTCTTTTAATTTTTCTTAACTTTTTTTCTCTAATTTACCATCAATCTTTCCTACCATCTATCATTCCGTGTAGTAACAGATATCTAGACATACACAATGTACCTATGTTTATTTATTTATTATTAAATAGTTTATGGAGACCATGGTATAGTAACCGCAGTGAGGATAAACCTGCTAAATGAAACGTCAACTTGGTGATGATGGTGAGGAGTCATAAGATACAGGTGGCATCGGACAGGTTTACTACTAGTAAACCTGTCCGATGCCACCAGGTCTCTTTAGCTGTAGAATGAAGTAAGTGTCACCGCAGCTCCTATTTCTACCACCAATTAGTAATATGAAAACATTACTCTGTTCTGGTTTGAATGGTGCTTTAGCTAGAAAAATTACTGAGGTAACGAGATTACACCTTACGTCTTAAGACAACGAGCGCTATGTGGTGCTGTATACCATCTTAACCAGCGCCTGTTATAGGCAAGCGTATCATTATCTACTATGTATCATCATTAAATCATTTAGCTTTATTATGTTCAGCTGTGGACATCAATAAATTAATTGATAATGATGAAGTATAACCAGAAATGAAATGAAATATAAGATATAAAAAGATAATGTTATGATATCTTTTAAAGATGTTGAAGAGGTCAAACTTCAAATCGCATTATCCTAAGAAACAGGCTCCAGAGGATCTCATCAAAGTACACAGACTGTATGATCCTAAAACAACAGCAAAGATCACACCAGATCAAGTGACGTCTGGAGTGTAATATTGTCGGTCACCCATTCAAAATAATTCTTGGCAAAATATCGCTTTACTTAATACAAGAAATTGAAGACATTTTTACCACGTACTAACTAAACGAACAAGACGTTGGTAACGAGGCGATGGTTAAAATGGTATTACACAGCACCACATTGTCGTCGCTTTAAGACATTAATTGTTGTCTCGTTACCCCAGTAATTTCACTAGCATACAGTAAAACACACCCTTTAAAGCAAAATGGTAATATTCGCACAGTAATATTTGGCGGTATAAGTAGGAACTGGTGGTACCTACCTAGACGGTCAACCGCAACCAGCCGATTCAATTTTACTTTAATATTAGTCGGAATTAAAAATATCAAAATTTTATTGAAAGTAATAAATGTTAAATTTAAACTATTTTTATTTATTTATTCTTAATCCACACACATATATATATACATTCTTATTTAAACAACAATATTCGTCTGTCCTTCAAAAATTTCCAATCTCGAGAACTACAAGGGGTAGGAGCTGGTGCTGAAATTTGTCATACAGACAGATCTTTCTTAGATAAGATCAGAGCCGTTGGAATTTTGTTGGTATGTGGTCGGGTCCTAAGTTGTGGGTGAACAAAGTTTCACAATTTTGTATGGGACACTTGTATAAATAAAACTATTTAATAAAAATAACTTTCATGAAGTGTCACAAAGGCGAGGTTAACCCTAAAAAGAATTCTCTTCCGGCGTACCCAAAAATGAAGCATAAACTATTTTAGTTATTAGATATTATTAAATAAATAAATATTTAAGTAACTGCAACTGTTTGTTTTAATGTGTTATTTGAAAGTTTAAAGAAAAATTTGGACTTTGACTTGATATAAATTTCTAAAGTCTTATTAAAAATCACTTCTTATAAATACACTGCTGTTATTTGTCTATGTGGGTTACTTTACCTCTTCTTCCCACGCGTGAGGTCCCGTAAGCCCGACAGACACCAGCGCATGTCCACCGCTGGACAGTTATTGATAGGGGCCGCGTATACAATTTGCATTCACGTATACGAAATGTAACTCAATTTGAAAACACTAACTTTATCCAATCTACTCGGGCGGCCGTCCTTGCGACGGGTACAGTCGCTATGTTAATTCATACAATTAATTTAATTAAATATAGTTATTAAAAAAGCAAATGAAGTTACTTATATAAGAATTGTAATGGTTCCCATACAACAACTCACCGGAACCAAACCAAAATCATTTCATGGTGCACCAACAAAGGTGGTCCTTTCTCCCCACCAATCCTATTCCTATGTCCAGCAGTGGACATCTATTGCCTGATGTTGATAAGAATTAATAGGAATAATAGTAAAAAAGTTAACTATATTTTCTATTTAACCAAAACCGTAATGTTTATTAATTTACAATGAAACAGTTATACGATCAAAATCGTTGTAATGGTTTTACTATAGAGAGAGTCATTCATAATAAATATGTTTTCATTCAATTTTTGGAAACTAGTTATGTGTGAGTGTGAAAGAGAGGTCCAATAAAAAGGTTTTCATTTAAAAATTAAATTTTT
>DWLS01001502.1:0-21486 GCA_018246255.1 Pachliopta kotzebuea | reverse complement strand
GAACGCACCGACTTTTTTGCCGGAACGGCGGCCGGAGATTTCCGGCTGGAAGAGCTGTTGGCGGAGGATCGCTTGCGCACAGTACACGTGATGTGATTACTTACGCCTATTGACAGTCGCATCACCTGAGGGGTTGTGACTGCGTTGCCGAAAGCTAATATTGTTTACACATCATTATAATTTTAGTCTATTGATAAAAACCAACAGTTTTATAGGACCTTAACCTACAAAAAAATTTATGTGAGAAATAAAATGACATTCAAAAGTTATAGCACTGATACTAATATTTCAACTGAGGTATTAATAAAGATAAGTTTATGTTATATTTGTCCGTCAGCTCGAATCACGAATAGTATTGGTTCAGGTTATAATTAAAATTTACGCTAAAGTAGTTTGATAAATACTAGTACATAAATTTATATACTCCAAGCAAGATCTCTCTGTACACGGATTACTACATGCGGGTTCCCAATTGAGTTTAATGCAGGGGATACGCTAATACAACTCAATGCGAGATCAACTTACACACTTTATCCTCATTTTCTTACATTCATATGAATTTTGAAAATAAATTTTTTGAGAAGGTAGTAACTGACCTTTTTTCTTAGAAAATAGTTAAAAAAATCTCCTGTCTAGATTTTTTTTTTATTTAATATTTGTACTTTTTATACAATATTTCTTTATAGAAACTAAGATTATTATTTATTCGTAAAACTTTTGGTTTTATATGTAATATGTTCTATAGAACATTTTTTTTCCGGAATATTAAACGGTTAAAATAATTTAAACAAAAACTAAATTTATTGAAAACATAAATAAAATCTTTGAATGTATTCCGTTAAAAATGCTTTTCTTTTATAATGTACACTACACTATATTTGTATTATATGCAACACTAAGAAAATCAGTAAATACTTTTTAGATATATTTCTTGAATGTTATGGGATGATAAAAAAGACTAGTAATTAGTAATTCTAGCCACTGGTTATCGTCATTTATTATTATGAACAAAAATGAAATAAAATGGATTAGTGATACTTGTGTATCTCGGGCATATCTTAATTGATTGTAGTATAATAAATAAATTCCTACTAAATGAAATGTCTTTATAAATTAATGAGTGTTCAGATTTTAATACAAGTGTACAGGTTTTTATACAAATATTTATATTATAATGAACATTACTGTGATCTGGAACAAAAAGAGTTTACATATACAATAATGTCTAGTAAGATCACGATCGTCTTAAGATGCTGTGTAATGGTATAAAAATTAAAATACATTTTAATTAATTGTAAATTAGTGAATTATTCAAATAAAAAACAGTAACTTTATGTTTAGTCTTAACTCTACTATTATTATACTTTGTAGTAATAAATCGAGAGTTATAGGATAGAAGAAGGAAGTTACCAAATAATCCTTCTCGATATTTCCTCGCCGCGAAGATTTACGCACAAAGTTTCAACGCCGCCAACATAACTCCGTGATTCATTCGACACGGCACTGCCAACTTTCAGCGACTTGATTCAGTAGTTTGAAACAAAAAAGTTTCCTTCTTTACATTAATATGATATAAACAGTCTTTTTTTTACTCGTTATGGCGACGAGACGAGCAAGGCTTTACCTGAAGATAAGTGACACGCGCGCTCATAACAACGTGGCACTAGTTAAGATGTTATACACAGCACCACAATGTGCTTGTCGTTTCCAGACAAAGTGTTAAATCTCGTTACCCCAGGTAATTTAACTAGCATACAGTACCTTTAAAATACAATAACGTTTGCGGGTTACTATTTGTCGATAGAAAAAGGAACTGCAGTGGTACCTACCTAGACGGTATCCAGCAACGGAGATACCACCAGTAAATATAGAATATAAATATTATTAAGTGACTCTATTTTACTTATTTTATTCAAAGGTATAAGGAACAGAATATTGGACGCTCAATATCTCCTTTCTCGTTGCCGAGTAAACCCAGCATGTATTTAAAGCTTTTGTAGAACAAATGGTATTTAAATACGACCCATTGAAGTAACAAAGCTTTAGAACAACAAAACTTTACGTTGAAAGCTTTTACCTTTTCCTTGAAACTCTGTCTATTGTAATTATTTTTTATGATATCGCTTATAGAACACATATGTAAATTTTATATCGTGTAATAAAAAGTTTACGTACTCAAGAAAATGTTGTGCAAAAGATATAGCAAATATAAATATATTACTATAGCAGATGTAAACTTTGCTATGTCGACTGTTATAAGTAAATTGCCGATGTTCATGAAACTTCATTCAGTATATTTCATTTCCATCTTTCCTTAATAAGATAATAAAGGAGATCCAGTTTCCTTAGAATTTCCAAGAGAAGATTAACACATCTAATGGAATGTACCAAACGTGCAGTCAGTGCCGTGCGATGTTTTATGTTCATACGTCCCCGGTCTCCGCTGATAGTACGAGCTACAGAATAGCGAAATGTAATTTCAGTATACCCTGACGTATTTCGAGAGAACTTATGTATAATAATTTGGTATTATATAACAGTTATTTCCCAGTAAAAAGTTGGTATATGTTAATAATATAAATATATTTCATATAGTTTACTTTTCAGAAATTGAAGACACATTTATCTATCTTGAAGAAAGCATAGAAATATTAAATGTTACGTTTACTCATAACAACGAGGCGTTTGTTAAAATTATATATACAGCCCAGCGCTCGTCACCTTGTGACATATCTCGTTACATCAGTAAGTTCATCAGCTTACTTCAAACAGGAATTCAGTAATGTTTCCACAGTACTCTTTGGCGACAGAAATAGGAACTGCAGTGGTATCTACCCAGACGGTCTTCAGCAAATTGATTAAACAAGAAAAAAATCAAGTTTTTGTTCCAAAAAATTATACACTTTTTAACCTGCCTAATGGATCTACGATCTGATTTGGATACAGTTGACATCAGTCTGGTCGCGCTGGAAATTCATTTCGTAAGCACATGCTCCTCAGTAGATAGCAAAAGACTGAAAAGATGATACACTATTTGCTTTCAAAGTTAAATTTACGCGAATAACTAAAGAAATTTCTGACAAACAAAAGCGTAGTAATCGAGTTCATAATCTCACATGTACATTTTACATGAAAATCTCTATACAGAGTGTGGTATGCACGTTGCGCAGTAATAGCTGCAGTGTATAGCCTCAATGTCCCGCAGCCGCCGTAACGACGTAGACAGGGCCGCATCCGCCCTCCTAATTACACACATCACTTTGTAAGTCGCTGCTCTAACGACACATATATTCGGATTCCTCCCTGTATTGTGGACATTAAGTCAACACGGTCCGCTGCAAGTTACAAACACTACATTAATGAAGATATTATGTCACACTTCAACAACTATTACACGTTGTTATTTAATATAAATACTTTAACTGATACGAATTTGTAAAGATATAAGCCAAATGTTTTCTCCAAGATATTATCTTTGTTTACAATGCGCATTAATATCTACTGTTTACAGAAAATTGGCAACATTACTATATAATACATTTTTGAGCTGAAACTGACTTGCCAAGAAATTTAGCTCATATAAAATATTATCAAAGAAGACCTTGGTTCCTTGATGTGATCCAATTTAATATAATATTAATTTCCTAAAGGATTTGCCCTATTTCTGTATAATGCTTAGAAACCTCTGAAATAAAAATTACTTAACACTTACTTTAAAAGCAAATTTTACATGCGATTTGGTGGCTATATACTTTTAAACTTTAAAGAATATTACTTTAAATGGATCGTGTAATATTACTTAATTTGTTACAATTTCGATTGGCTGTTGTAAATCGTTACTATTTAACGGTACATTACTTTAATTTCCACGTTTCTTTGTGTTTCACCCTCCATTCGATTTTGAAGGAAAACAAAGTCATATTTCACCGTATAAGAGTGCCTTCGCGAGCTTAGGGAGATTGCAAATTTTGCTAGAGATCGTGAAATCTAGTGTTACAGTAATACGGAATGTAAGAGATTTGGCTTACCCTTATTTAAATAAAGTTGTAAGTAAGCTTTACTTACTTTACAGTGGATATAATTTATATAGTTATGTACATACAGAAGTACAGATAATTACGCTTCTTTTGATTTTTCATGTAAGACATGCACATGCTCATAAGCAAAACATTCCTAAGCGTAAATAGCAATACACAGAACAGAGTGGAGTAGAGCAGAGCAGAACAGACAAAACAGAATAGAATAATATTATTTGCCCTTAATTCGAGTTAACTTGAGCCATCGGGTGGAAGGGTTTTTAAAAACTACATGCTTGAAACTAATATCCCAAGCTATGATGTTAAGTTAATAAAAACTGATAGATAACTGATTTTATTTAGTAATACAAGCTTCTTATATACTAAGGTTATATAATGGGTCCTTATGTTTAGTTTATCAACAACATGTGATTAATAGATCTGCTATCCGAGAATAACGGATTCCTATTTCACTTTATCAGTAATTGTTTTCTTTGTTCATTGTCGGCCTTTCTCTTATGACAATATAACTTTCGTCTAGAGAAAAATTCTACTGTGGAGATATTAGTACTATAACAAAGCGGTGATAACATAAGATATAATAGAATATATGCACTGGTCTGTAATACGGACTACAAAATATCTTAAAATGTCTAGACAATGCCGTTAGGCTGCGCTCTGTTAATATGAAAACGTATAAAGAGAAATACTTTCCACGAAATTGAACAATCATACAAACTGTTTGAGACGCCCTTTGAATGCTAATTCTCTCATTTCGTGTTAGTATACGCCTGGGCCAGTAATATTTTCTTTTCGAGAGATTTTTCTTAAACTAAAACTATATAGAATATGTTATTGTTATATGAACATAACATAGAGTAGATAACTTTAAATATTTAGTAGTCAAAGTAGATGAATTATATAGTATTGAAATTCTAACATTGATCGTTCCTTTTAAAATTGTTTTAAGATCATATTTGTAATAAATATTTCTTGTTTATTTTGATATAGTATTTGAGACTATGAAGTTTTCTAATAGAACATAGCAGAGGTAGTTAAACTTAATAAAAACACAATTATTGCATCGACTTGTTTCTACTAAACAACAATCACTATTGCAACATACTGAAAGTTTATACATTCTAATATAATAGCAAGGCAGAAAAGTGAAAAAATATTGTTCAACAGCAAAAATTAACAGTAACGTATTCTTTCTTTTGTATCCAATTATAAGATTTTACTAAAACATTACATAAAAACCATTACTTCTTCATAAAACAATTTCTTAGATTTTATACAATAAAAAGATTCGTTATTTCCCAAAACTGTGCTAAATTTAAAGTAAGTATTTTTTAATTACAGTTTTTAATTTCTAAATGTTAACTGAGATCTTTCTATAATTAAATAGCTACAAGTGTAATCTTGAGAAACTATTCATTTAGTTTTTCATTTCATCGTAGTTATTCCAAGTAGACCTGTGTATGAAAGACATTTAATTTAACTTTCTGGTAACTTAGATTATGAAATGAAGAATACATGCATACAAATAATATCAAATACTATTTTTTATACTGATGTAAACGTTTATTAATATTTTTATCAATATATTCATAGTGATTTGCAATATGTTAGTCTCTACATGACCAAAAAAAGGCTAAGTAGCCAGGCAACTATATGAATAGAATAAATACAAATTTTGTGATGGATCAGAGAATATAGGTAAACAATTTAAATGTTCTTATCGAACAATGTCTCTCCACTAACCAGGAACTAACATTTAAGGAAGTATCTTTTAAATCTTGTTCATTTTGCGAACTGTTCTCAAGACTCTTAATAAAATATAAATTTTGTAATGATCCCACTTGTGCTCAATTTACAAATACGAGTTGAGAACTCAAGTTTAGATTCATTCAATCTTTATAAACGGCGTACTTCGTTTACGGCAAAATTACTATAGTCATGTTCATAATGTACAAATATATATAAACGAATACGTGAAGAAATCAACAACTATAATAACAGGTTATTTAGGGAATCGGTTAACTTAAAAAATTATAGCAACCTTACCGAAGGGGATCTTTAAATTTCGTTGTTTGTAGGATTTGCGATTTTACTGTAAGAAATTTATTACCGTATTTAATGTAAATGAATAAATTAATAAAATTATTTGATTTCTATAAGATATGTAATATGCGATGTCTCTAAGAAATTGTAAGTAAAAATATTTTAATCTTTTTTGCGTGTGTTACTTTCTTCGGTTTTACTTTAATTATTCCGTTAACCAAATTTATTCGTAATAAGCATATATGTATTACTCAACAATGGTTTAAAGTTAAAATTTCTACTAATGTAACTCCACTTCTATGTACCATATTCTAGCAAAGAAACATTTTGATTTTATTACGTAATGAAAGAAAAAGGCTATCAGTGTTTTTGGAAGAGTTGATGGATATTTTACTATGAAATGTATATATTGATTTAGAAACAATATTCTTTTGGTTCTAACTGAACTTATTACTGAATTTAAGAATTTACTGTAGACTTTCAAATATCTAATTCTCTTCAACAAAGTTGCATGTTAAGTATCTTCTTTACTTATTCGAAGAATCATTCATCATATTTCAATATGAAGAACAACAAATGGCACTTAATATTTAGTGTATAGTTAAAAAAAACTATGAAGAGCAAATGTGTTTTAGTGTTATAAGAATATGTCTTTTTAAAGACTAAGTGAAGATATGAACAGATTAGAAATTTACTATTTTTAAGTTAAGTTTTCAATATCGATACAATTAAAAACGAGCTTCGGAGAATATTCCTTTCAGAAGTTTGTTTGATAAGCATCTTACGCTTCGCTTTGAACGCGTGCACTCGCTGCTTCTGAACAATGCACATATTTAGTTTCTAATATTTTAACTTCAGGCTACTGATAGGAACAATGTTTTATTATAAAACATTCCTCTCATAAAATGAAATTGTTATAACTTTATTATAATATTAAACTTCTCTATAAAGAGAAAATAATATTATATATAACATATAAAGTTCCATATCGAGATATTTAGATGTATGTAACTTTTTTATTTCAGGCTAATATAATAAATCATGTCGTGGGATACAACATTAATCAGATTTTCATGACTATTAATAATTGTAGAGATATGTTAAAAAAATTATAATTATTTTATTTCAATGTATCCCACATTTTTAATGTTTAGCTAGGTAATGATTAGTTTAATTTGATTACCTTCACTGTTTTTCTTAAGGAAGATGTGAACAAGATTAGGTACAGAAAGTGATTTGAAAAATAAAACTCGAAATCCGGCGAGCTTTTACTCGTTTCAGACAAGTTAGAAACTTTCAGGAATCCTCCCTAAATCTTTGTTTTCCAACTAAGTAGTTATTTAACTTGTGTACACCGTCCTGAAACAATCTTATACGTCCCTGTTTAACAACCTGAAGATATTTCGGTTCGAAAGAAGCTGTAAATTAAAAATCAACTAGATTTAATGATAAAATAAATAAAAAATGTTTAGACTAAAGATTTAGAAATTTTCTTCACTTCCTTGCAAATAAATGATTTATTTCAAAACTATTATAGAACAAACGTTTCCGGGACGGATTTTTCGCTGTGTATACTTTATACGTTTAAGTCATAAGTTAAACCAAACGTTATTACCATTAAGCGGCAAAAACGTTTACGTTTATGTAAAATGTTTATGCATTAAAAATATTTATATTGCATTTGAGAATTTCAGTTCAGTTTCATAAACCGCATGTTCATATCGCCGCTCGTTAAGTTTCACGGCTGTCGGATTTTGCGGACATTCCCGCGACTCCAGAAGTGATATATGTTTCACGTAAATTTCGGTTTAACCGTTTCAACATTTACATTTGTCAATTTGGCAATGTGTCCGCGCTGTGTTGCGTTTAAATGTTATCTACATTTGTTACGTATGATTGGCATAACGGCCCCTCGTTTTCCTCAGGGAATACATTATTTAGTAAATTGAATATATACAACCAATGTGATGTAAAAAATCAGTTGATGCAAGAAATTTCACTACCACTTAGTGGTATTTTCTTTTGTTTATTAATCTTTTAAATTTGTCTAATAGATCTCAAAGTTACATTCAAAAATCGTACGCGCCTTTGGATTAGGGAGAAGCAAAGAAAAGTCTGTGATTATTTATAATTCTTAATTGTAAGGAATATATTAAGCAACAAAACATTTTTAAAGTAAAAAATTCAATGGTGATATAACAGTTAATATTAATAATTTAGATTTAATTATTGACGCCCGCAATATTCTGACCAATCATCCATGACATCTCAGTCGATTTTTAGTTCCTGAGCCGCAGACTGACAGAAAATCAGATATGTCTAAATTATAAGGAGTTTCAACGTTTATACTTCACTTATAGTGTTTGTAATAACTATCAATCGGTTTATAACTTTTTAAAAACTTTTGTCTGTGTATTTGTTACGAGTAATCTTTAAAACCGATGACTCGATTTCATGTTGCAAAGGGAAGTTTTCTTTTCGTCATTTTTAGTATTGTATATTGAATCAAATCGAAAGTGAAAATCATACCTAAATATATTTATTTCTATTTAAGTCCACTGTAATTTTACATGGTGTCAAGTGGCAATATGTTCGTTGATGATAACGCTTGCTCACCTAAAATATTCTTGCTCTCATGTGTAGTTGGAATTGAAAGATGCTTAAATTTTCAATGAGCGGATGGTAGCTAGCCAGACTATCATTCTCGACTACATATGGCTGTAAAATCGAGCCAGGGAACTCCACGTTACAAGGCTGTGACTGAACGGAGCTCAATACAAGTTATCAAGTCTTACACAAAATTTATGTATGTACGAATTTACTAACATTCACTTTCAATCTATCTCACCGTAATGCACGTAATTGCTTGTTTGCGTAATAATTTTATGTAAAGTGAAAGTATTTTATCATTAAATTAATTAATTACCTTCACATAAGAAAATATTTTCTGCTAATTCTTATGCTAATCAAATTAAAAAGATATCAACTTCTTTATAATATTGATGTTTATTAATTAGTATTTAGATGTTTCTCTATATGTTCTTTTACAATAATATAGATTTTATTTAATAACTTTATTTTTGAGTTATTTACAAATGTGTGTAAATTATAATTGACTTCTGCATAAATAGGACAACTAAGTGATAGTGAGAGACGAGCTCTTATAGTAAAAAAGTTGTGCAACTTAGTATTTGTCCGCACTGCACTATATTCTACTCTCTATACGCAAGAGTCAAGATCTATTTTATTTAAATAAATTATTTAAACTCTATTTTCTGATTATCTGTTTTATTATTTGATCTCTTTCTGTTCTTGGGCTCTTCGAATACTGGACTAGAAGAAGAAATTTTAAAATAATTCAATAATAGATAGTGGCAGGTTTATTAATGTCTGTGATTGTTTAAAAGGGACTAGGTTCTTATATTCTTCTGGTTTTACAATATATATTTTATGTTGATACCAATGAATAGCGCATATTATAGACATTGTATTGTTTAAAATCTTTATGTAAATAAATTTTCTATTAATATTCGAAGCTTCAGAAACTCGTAAATAAAGGTGTAATGAGCCGCAGTTGTAGTCTTGCCTCACCGACGCCGTTTACGGACCTATAAAATACTAACTTTACCGTTCCTGGTTCTTACTCGAAAATTGGATTTCTGGCTGATTAAACCTACAATAAGTAACAACTTCATATTAATATCAGTATTTAATTAATATAGTATATCTGTTTTCATTAGAAAAATAACTTTAAATGCAATACATAACTGACGTAGTAATCAAGTTTTTAATTCCTTAAAAACAATAAATGATTTTTCTGTACCTTAGACTTCCACAAGCTTTGATTTAGTTGCAGAAAATTTTATAGGAAAATTACAAATGATGTCACAGTGTCGGAAATTTGAGAAATTAATGAATAATTGACTTCAATTTGAGGAATGTTAAAATAATATAATATAATATTTAGGTTAAATGTTGCCTTTTTGTATCAACTAATATCTTTACAAATGTTATAAGACTATATTTTTAATAGCTTCCATGGTGCGGTTGTTAAAAACTGGCCTTGTAACACGGAGGTCTTTGGTTTGATTGAGGGACATAAGTTGCAGAGTTTCGTTGATTGTCTTGTTTCTTCTGAACCCACCGTTAAACTTCTAATTCAAAGTTTCAAAAAAATATGTTTGTAATCTACGTTTAACTATATGTGGATACTTATAAATCCTCTTTTAAGTCTTTTATTGCCGTGATAAGTTACACCGTTACGAGGGTTTGAGGACATGAAACTGTGTTGTCGACTATTCCTATAATACTTTCAAACATTGCTTATATATCTATATTGCAGTAACTATTTGTGCAACGGTTCGTACAGTTTATCGTCGCTTTCTGATAAATAACAGTACTCTTTAAACTTTGTATTTTGTTGGGCGGTAAGTTTCTAAATCAGTTAAAAGAATGTCGCAACGTCATCAACAACAGGTTTTATATAATGATGCAAAAAAACTTCAATATTATTTATGAATTACAAATAAAATAATCATTAATACATATTTATCATTTTTAATCCCGTAAAAAATACGATACGTTGATTCTTGCTATAATAGTAAATAAAACATTTTGTAGAAGCTAATATTTCATTCAAAATTCGTTCGCTGGCTTCTTTAAGCAAATGTTAAATATATTGTAAAAACTTTGCCATATTTAAATAAGTGAGTGCTTGCGAAAAATTATAGTTAACTGACTTCGTTTTGTAAATATACATCTCACAAAAACCTCTATGAAATCGTTAATGACTACGAATTACTAAATAATCGTCGAATGCAATACTTGCCATTAAAATAAATCTTAATATAAATATGATTGGTGCTAAAATGCACTGTGGAGAACTCGATTTCTGTAAACACTAACATTACTGGTTATACCCCGTTATTCGTGTTCCTTATAGTAAAGTATTTATTACTGGATTATCGAGTCTTAGTGGTAATTGGTTTGTTTCACTTAAAATGCATGAAATACATACGTGTAAGTATACAACAGCATGCAATTTCATCTAAAAAATAACGAATCAGTTTTGGACTCTCTGTAAATGTGTATACTTACGTTTTTCTTCTAACTAAATTTTTCTTAGGAAACCTTGCTTTGAATCGACTATGTGACAAAATGAAGGTAGTCTTATTATTTTCTATTGGGATCCGTAAAGTTCAACATGATACTAGGAATGTTTGGTTGCTTTAGAGTGTCAGAAATCTCTATTTCTTTAGTTAATAGTATTGCTAACAGTGAACGTCCATCGGTTGAAATGATGATGATGATCATTATTGTCCATTACAGCATTTTTTATATATACCTCTTTACTCCTTATTCTGTGTTACTAAGAACTTTTAAATGTAAAACTTTACACAGTAAATAAGAGCGTATCATACAGAGATTTAAGTTTGTGTAACATTTTATCTCTATAACTATATCAGCCACATCGCCATCTAAGCGGAATTACAGTTTACAGACTATATTTAACAGTTTAATTTGTAAGATAAACCCTGAAACATATAATGTTGACAATAGACAACAAAGAAATATCAGGAATGTGTATCAATCTTTGCACTTGTCGTACCTTTTATTCGCCAACGGAAACGTTTGATAGAAACAAATAGTATTTTACGAGGTTTCGAAGCACAAATGCTTTCACAAATTCTTTCGTATACTTTTAAAAGTGGAAAAATTCAATAGTATAAAGCAGTGTTTTGTTATTGCTAGCAACATTATATTTGATAAGTTTTTTTTCCTAATGAAAAGCTCTTTAGGATATAAATACTTACTTAACTTGTGTCTGACTAATGTGAAGTTGTAAGAAGCTACTTTATGATTCATTATTATCCAAAATCATTTTTATTTTTCTTCCTCCTAGATCTTGTCCCATTTGCTAGGGATCGGACTTCAGTGTTGTTATGTCGTTTTAAAGACAGCATAGACGGTGAAGCAAAGAAGAGCCTCCTCAACTGCTTTGAGGAGAAGAACAGGCACAATTTTCAGTATTGAGTATAAAATACAAATAACGATGAATTGCACAAAACTTACGGAAATTTTAATTATAAAATGTAGCATGTACGTAACGGTAACAAATGAAAATATATATCCAGCCCACTTAGTGCTACCACAGTTGGGACTCTGGGTCTTCACTTAATAGGAGATTAATCTCAGTCTGCACTTAATACCCGTATTAAGAATGCGATCGTTGTTCATGAAATCGTAAAAAGACTTGGTTGTACTTATTGGAATCAGCAGCAATGGTATCGATAAAAGTTATCTTCCAATAATATTTTTACTATAAATACACTATGGTATATACTGTGTTTTATTAACAATACCAAATTATTACATTCGTTTCAATTCATGATTTCCGAATTCAATAATTTCCTCGAATTTGGTGAAAGCATCGTTTAGAACAATATATTATAAGCCTGGTAACATTCCGTATCGATGTTTTGGATATCAGCCAAAAGCCGAAAGCGGAATTGCGCCGTGCTACCGGTTCCAGAAATGATTTGTTTTTAAGATATTACTTTTAACAATTTAATCTTTTACCTACCTGTAATTTAGATTGTTAATAAAATAGAATTGACATTACAATTGGCAAAATGGTAATCTTCAAACACAGAAATAAGTTTACAATATAATTGATCCTCTAACCCATAAACTAATCTTATGTTAATCTCTACCGTAAAGACCGGATTTTAGATAGTTACCTCAATGATATATAAATATAAGTCGTTTACTACTCACGCTTGCAGTTGCGTTTACTTTGAACTAATATAAATATGCAGCCTTTAAGCCAAAGACATTTAAACATAAGTTATAGATGTATTAGAATTATAAAAGATAATATTTTATACTACCAACTTGAGAAATCTTTTACCACATTTCAAACTTATTTTTTCTGTCATTTTGTGTCTCTTACAAATAGTTTCGGAATTCAAAGGAAAATCTTGTTTATCATTATTATTAGGGTTTGTATATCATATTCACTGCCTTCGAAATAATGGAAAGCGATATCTGGAAACCAATTTTTTTGAAGGAATATTTTGTTTAAGTTTATAGGAATATTTAAAAATATAGATGAATGTATATGGTTATTACTATTATTTTAATGAGTAAGTAAGTTAACTATAATGTCAGAGTGACCGCGTAAAACAACGTACAATCGCTTTAAACACTGGTGGCTTACTGACTGTTAGAAGATGAACGTGCTGCTCGGATCCGAGTGGGAGGCGCCGCTACAACAGTCCACCTCACTCGGATCTGAGTGGTAGGCAGTGAAAATGATATTTTTTAGGTACAGACTTTTTTCATCATCGTCAGCCGATAAACGTCCACTATTGGACATAAGCCTCCACAAATGATCTTTCTTTCTTCTTTACTTATAGCAATATTTATCAAAATATGTTCTTCTGGTTGTAAGTATGGTATCCACTGTACCACATTATGATTGTTGCTTTATAACATGTGATGTTATTTTCCTAATTAATTATAAGTTATTACTAATAATGAATGTTATGGATAATAATAAGGCCACCAAAAGCAAAAATTTTTAGTGTTAGGTGAATGTGATTAGATATCATTCTTAAAGTGAACATGTTAGATAAACTATTGAAGGCATCGGCGGTTGAAAAGCAGGTACGGAGTCGCGGTCGTTGACTTAAGTGAGATTCCTCGTTCCCCACCACCGCCGTGTGACGTGTCCGACAACTTTGATCGATTCACAAACTTCGGTTACGTTTGTTATACTTGCCGTGTCGAAGGCAAACGGGCTTATTAAAGATTAACCACATCGTATGCTTTAACAGTTTAACGTGTTATTATACGATACGATAAAAAACTCAATTACCTCCAAGACACAGTGGTTAACATGGAGGCCTAAGATCGATTCTGAAGCCACGTGGGGATTTTGGTTGGCTTGTAAGGTACATCTGCAACACATTGTAATTTAGACAACCAAAATATTAAAACCAGAGTATTTTGGAATAGCATGCTTCATTATCTTCATCCTTATTGTCACTTTAACACAATGAAAAAATAAAGACAATTAGTAGCCCCTTGTAAAATAATGAAATCCGGAAGAGTTAATTTTCTTAACTTTAACTAGAGTAAAATTGTCTATTCAATTCTTTTAGCTTTTTTAACATGTCGACTTCTTTAACATAATGGACTTAGTTATTAGAGTATATTATACTGCTTAACACATTGAAAATATTAAGCACTTAATACAGGATATTCATAAAATGAAATAAAGTTAAAGGTTTCTTAAAAAAAGAATAACTTAAAAGGTTGATTTAGAAACTAAGGCAGTGGTATAAATTCACCTAATTTTAATATCAATTTCAGTAGCAATAGACAGTCTGTCTGCATTTAAAATTCTCTATGACTGTGGGACGGCTCAGAAGCCTGTAATCATAGGACGGCGACCCGATGACGGTCGATACGTCGTTACTTTTTAATTTATTTACTCTCCTCCTTGAGCTCTAATATTAGAAAACGACCTGATGGCGTGTTGGAACCTTGCCATTTCAGGCACATGTTTTTGATAGCCCCCTGGCCTAGTGATCAGGGTGAAACTTTAAACGTTAACGTAACAGTATTGATGACGTATGTATATATAAATTTGAATTATATTGTGTTGTAATAATAAATAACGAACCGTTTTTTTTTATTGTATTGTACTTACCGGATTTTAAGGCTTCTGGCATATAAAATCAAGACTATTCTACTATGATGATCATTTGCGGATTGGTGAATGTCACATATGTACGAACGTGTACTTGGAACATTCCTCGCGGTGTCTTCCTTCACCGCAAGATCAAGCTCAGTGGGTGCTATAACTACTTTATTTATGCATTATCTATATTAAATAATTACAGTCTCTCATCTATGTTATGTCCCTGACGTTAGAATAGTAGAACTATATTAGGGATTCAAATATTTTTTACAATGAATCGACAGGATGAGAATGATGTTCTGTAGAAAGTAAGTGGTGTTGCCACTTGTAGCAAAGTGGCGGTATTTTAAATGTTTTTATCAAAAATTTGTACTCAGGATATAGAATATATTCTTAGCTTTTTTAACGGCAACGTAGGCAATGTCTCGACTAATGTACTAAGGTGTTAAATAAATGTGCATATTTATTAAAAAATATGTACGTAAATTTACCGATAAAGGGATAACAGTAAAGTAACTATGTTACCGTAAATATTTATTTCCGTTTACATAAACATTATTTTTGAAAATATATAAAGTAGACAAAAACAATGTCAGCATAATTTTATATTAACAGTGATTATATTAATATTGTATACATATATATTCAAACACAATATTGTGTGAACAATACAGTATCAAGATAATAGTAATCTAACTTTATTTGTACTTATTTAACCTATTTACCAAAAAAATTCCAAATACTCTCTCCAATTTATTCTACATCAGGTATAAAAGAACTCCTCAGAGTGTAGAAATTTAGACCTCAGCAGTACGTGATAAGTATCCGATTGAAACCGACGAATCGTCGAATTTTTTGCTGATAGGCTGAAAATATAATAGTTACATAATTTAGTAATTGAGATATTTTATTATATAATTGTGGATTCGTAGACATAAGTGTATATTTTACTTAGGCTGTACTTTCTGGCAAAAATTTACCTTTCTTATATGTAGGCATTGGAAAGGATTAAGACGATAACAATTAAAAATGTTTCTTTTAAACTTGTTACATTTTGCTAAAAATGTGTCTTTTTTCTTTTCCTTTAGAGAAGACTTTAAAACAGAGAAAGAAAACCGATTACAATTATCAACATTAAAAAGTAATATTCAACTTTGTTTCTATTTTGCAAATATTTGCTTTTTATATATTTCCTTTTATTATAACTTTTCCATTTAGTTTTTATGTAGTCATTAAAAAACTTATTTTTAAAGTTCTTCAAAATGTTTTTAATGGTTTTGCGAAAAAATCTTTTTAACTTGATTGAAACATAAGTAACGTTTTTATCATTTCACAACCCTTTATAAACAATACTGAAGTTAAATAACGCTTTTTTTTATTCCTCGTAAATAGTGACGGAGTTCTAAAAAGGGTTTATCTTTAAAAATTACAATCGTATATCTGAATTGAAAAGAAAAATCCAAGGGGATCAAAACGGCGTTAAAAACAAATGAGATGCCTTCTAGCACGTCGTATTCACGGGATACCCCATACATCAAGGTTGCTCGTGTGAAAATATTAAAGCCGTCGTTTGGCTTGGCAGCTCTCTACCCTGTCGGCTGTAATCGCAACTGGATCGAAGGTTCAATTATAAATTATATTCAGAGCATTGAAGTTACAACCTTTTTTTATCCGAAAAATTAATCAAAGGAGCAGTGTTCATATGATAGTAACTGACAGGCTTGAAATAATATCGCCCTTGTTAGGATGGTAAACATTCCAACTTTTCTTCTTTTCTACAGTATCGTTACTTCAGTAATTTCAACAGTAACAACGCTCTTTAAACTTAATTTAATATCATACTACTGTTTATATATAGAAATAGACGTGTCGGTGGTATTTACCTAAACGATCTTCGGATACAGATTCTCAAAATCAAATTTGAGTCTTCATAATTATGCAAAGCCGCGGGAGCATTAAGAAGAAATTTATTATTATTAAGTATTTTAAATTAATTCTTTTGATAGAAGTAAGTTGTAAGTTGTTATAAGTAAGTAAATTGTAGCAAAGAGCTCTAACCATAAAGTACTACGTAGTGAGATGTAACGAATTGTGAATTCATTTATTCCTTTTGTGCGAAGAAAACAGCGAATTTATTTCGACGGATACAGAAAATATTAACATGAAATAATTCGTTTAGGAGTATTGTTTATACTTAACTTGGAAGTTTGATTATAATTCATTACAATAATTTAGTATTTAATTAAATTATCTTAATATTTATTTAAGAGAAGTTGACACACCATATGAAAATATTAAACAAAACTGTGAAACTGACTTCTTCAAAGCGACTAAAACATAGAAGGTAAGTTTCATATGAACTTTCATAGACACGTGCGAAATTTGTTGTTAAGTTGAGACGTGACGGCGTTTCATATAACTTTATTATACTTTAGGCGTGACTTTTCTTGGAACCTAAACTAAAATCCTGTATCTTTTCATGAGAGCAACATTTAAACCTTTTTGAAGCTGTGATATCTCCATTTGTATGGTAGACGTACGCATTAAATGTCTATTGTGGGTAAAGGGCCTTGATTCCAGGAGTGAAAATAATAAGTGAGTGGAAATAATGTCAAAAAGTAGAATATTATGTTTGCATGATGCGAAAATTGTACATAGGAATGAGGCTTCATTCAAAAGTGAAGTACTAAGCCAGCATAACAAGGACGGTGTCCTCCTTCGAGAGTTGCACAAGGGCTTGATACGCGTGTCGCCGCTCAGTTCAAGTAGTCCTTCAGTTGTAACAGAACCCATGTCATAAGCTTATAAGTCACGTCCTTCTTTTGTCTAGAAAGATCGCCAACGTTTTTTTTAACAATTTCCGACTACGTAATGTACTGAGAAATTTCATATCAACTTTTAAAACTGAAAATATTAAAACTAAAGAGAAATTGTTCACTTAATTAAAATTTTGAACCTCTTATTTTATATATTTCTTTTAAGGATTACCCGAATCTTTATACTAACACAATGAAAATTCAGAAGAAATTTTGTTGTAAAATTTATCTGGAAATTTAGATTCTTATTAGTATATTATATTTGTGCAGCCCTTTTCCTGGCGACATATAGTTTGCAAACATTACTGTGTTCCAGTTAAAAGGGCGCTAAAGCTAATGAAGTTGTACTAATGTGACGTATTATGTAAATGTATCAAAGGGGACTAGGGTAATGGAGCTAGTAGTGATAACATACTAACTTCACTTTGTTCTGAGCATGCTTTTCCGCCTACCATCATATTAAAATCTCTCAGATTTCGTCGATTGGTTGAAAATAAAGTCATTAATACCCAGTAAATTTTGCTAATTAAATATAAAAATAAGATAGTACTATTACATACTGGATAGATAGATATAAACTAATAGTTGGAATTAATTCGTAAGTTTTACAACCAGGACAAGTTAACCGCGAAGATTTAATAAAGGCACTCATTAACAGGCTTTTATTGACGCATTTCAATATAACGAAAATTTCAGCTCATTAGCGAGTTTTAAATCAACCATTCTCTTTTTGTTGAGCTCGATAATTGCTTCTGAAATGAGAACTTTTCATCTATGTCCCAATTATAAAATAATAGATTAGATTAAAATGAAATTAAACAAGCATTTACAATACTTCAAACACAGTGTGCATTATAAAAACAAACATTATAAGTCGTAATGTACTTTGAAAGAATATTCAATTTACTTATACTAAACATGGAACTATGGGTTTAATTGCTAAAAATTATATTTCTTTTGAGTTTTACTTACCTCATTACATTAATAATACATTTTTATGTAAGGTATCTATGTTAATTAACATTTTTTATTATATAATAGTCAATAATGCTATGAACGCTTAACGCTACTACACATTTATAAATATATGTAAATACAATGTCAGAAAATCTAATTTTAAATAATTTCGATCATTAAAAGATAGAAATACTTAAAAATATTTAAATGATTTCTAATTATTAACAATTTTTTTAATAGGCCTAACAACACTTTTGATTGAATTAAGTTAAAAAAGATTAATACATAGATTGGTTAAAGTTATTAGATCTCTTGATTGTAACGTTTAATAAAACATTTGAAATCTCTACATGTGTCAATAATGGAAAGAGTTGAAGGAAAAAGCTATCTGATTAATTGTAGTATCAACGTTCATGTTATTGTTAATTTGGGAGTTTAATGTCTCCAATCTTTTAACTACACAATATCCGAATTTTTAATATCAATAGTGTGACTTATTTTCAAATCATCGATGGGTAAATGGTCATAGTAAGAAAAGAGAAAATACATACGGTTCGTACCCTAAAGTTATATTTCTATATTCAACTGCAAATTGTACTTCCGTCGACAGTTAGCGACCGACTGACTGCCAACCCAAAAACAACCTAATAACTAAACTATGCTGCCACCCATTTAAAGCACTGCCAATGTAACCAATTTCCGCTTTAGATACATAAAAATACACAAATAAAATTACACGCGAAGGATTAGAAGTAAAGTATTTACTACGTGTTATAAATAGTTAAAATTATATAAGGTCATTTTATTAATTAATAGTAAATTTAATTATCAATTGTGGTGTTGTTAACATATGTATCTGTTGTATAACATGGTTGCAGTTTAGTATTGAAATATAACTGTTGCAATCCCATGGTGTAAGGGCTTTTAGATTCTTTCCCTCGTTACTGGTTTTAATAGCCGGAAACGGACGCGTATTATCACGGTCCCCCGATTTTGTCGCGTGCGCGTAAAATACGCTAATTCCCCGTTTCAAGATGGGACTTTGCAAGCTAAACTGAAGTTAAGCCGGTGTTTACCAAGTCCGTGGTAATCTTGAACCTCCATAATATTCTGTTGATGGTTAAGTCTTGCGATCAGCTATCTTTAATATTATGAAAAAAGAGAATCAAATTCTTCTGTTAAACAATATGTACTTGAATTACCTTTTACTCGCAATTATTTTGTGTACTTATTATTTGATGTTACAAGTGTTTTATATCATTTCTGATCACAGGAGGTCCGTGTTGACTGATCTCGTAGTTACCACGGTACATTTACAATTTTTAGTTATTATATCATTTTAATTCGATTTACGCAGAAAGCTTACCATGTAGGAGAAGTCTTATAGTTGTTTGATTTAACTAATTCCATTAATTTCAACTATAGAGTAAAGGTTTTCATTCTCAATAGTGAGTCTATAACGTCATCATTTACACAAACAATGCCATGTTGGCAATGTTTAGCTTCGCTTGGCAGTACCTGGAAAGGAATCGGTTACGGCCGCGAAATTAATGGCACCAATTAATGGGAGCGTCGCCCGCTCGCTAATGTTCGCTTTTACCAATTCTATTTAGCTGAATTATGTTACACCTGATGTTAAGTGCGGGCACGTTACCCCTTTTTATTATTTTGATGCTCTAAATGTTTTATGTTAAGCAAACATTTTTTTTTTATTTAAATGAAATAATTTATATCGTAAATGCAATAAAATCGCTATAACCTTATTCCTCTATTCTTTTACTTATTAGTAGTTTTTTATTAAAATAGCTGAATACTTATTTATTCCCGTTTTTATATATGTTGTGCAATAAAGTTTAACCATTATTTGAAAGGAAAAATAAAAAAATACTAAATAAAAGTAGGCTTTTATTATAACAATATTATTGTACATATATTTTCGATTCCTTGTGGATTTCATTTTTTTTATTTTTATTATTTTGTCATATTAATCTCTTCATTTTATATACAAATTCAAACAATTTATTGAATTTTTACCTGTACCTATAATACATGATCTGTACAGTGGTCATATAATAAACTGTGTAAATATTTATAGTAATAGTAAAATATAATTGTAATATTAACATTCTATAAAAAGCAATAATAATTACATCACAAAGGTTAAAACGATATGAAATCTTTAAATGATTTGATATCGTTCTTAACCCTAGAATTTGTTGCACTTATTAATCATCGATGAACTTATAACAAAATGGCTGATATAATTACAATTTATAACCATTTTTGGTAATGGGAATCGAACTGGGGATACTCAGCCATTGTTTCTCATGTGTTATAGTAATAAAAAATAACTATATGTACTAATAATAGTTAAAGTATTCCAAGCGAAGAGTACTGTTCTTTACTTTTTTACCAAAGTTTTGCATCGATGCTTTTACCCTTAAGTTCAATGTCCTTTTAATCAAAATTTGGGGGAGGGTCCAGTAAAATATAATGCATTAAATACATTTGCCGTTTTAGGGGGTGCATAATGCGGCAATGATGTATTAAAATCAGCCTGGTAGAAATTTGGTTTATGTAGCAGGAAATTTTTATATTCTAACTATGACAGATTGCAGCGTTCATGCTTATTGGTAATATAATTACAAAAGTTACCTTTTTTCGGACTTCTTTCTGCATAGTAGTATGACGTATAATTACTATTTTTGAATTAACTATTTGCATATTAAGTAAATTTAATGAGTGTGAAGCAAGTCTCTTAAAGCTGTAAAGAGCTACCGTTATTGAAACTTCACCAACACATAGCTTTGGAGTCGAAGTTAGAACCTTCTTAGTTTATAGCAAGGGTTTAATTACCGTGTCGTTGCTCCCATATATATATATTACATAATATATAAATATTAATATTATAATACATATTATAAAT
>DWLS01001501.1:0-21488 GCA_018246255.1 Pachliopta kotzebuea | reverse complement strand
GTGGTAGTCTCAAGAATGTGGTAGTCAGGTTTATATTGA
The DNA here is from genome assembly GCA_018246255.1 of Pachliopta kotzebuea. NCBI lineage: Eukaryota > Metazoa > Arthropoda > Insecta > Lepidoptera > Papilionidae > Pachliopta > Pachliopta kotzebuea. The sequence continues at coordinate 21,449 of DWLS01001501.1, read as the reverse complement.
CGACGATGCGTTGCATTCACTTGGTGATAATGCGGGTCACCTCGGCCAGGGGTGTGGCATAGGTGCCCGGTTTCACCAAGTTCACAATCTGCTCGGCTATTTCCTGACCAACGCGCACTTGGGCTTCCTGTGTTGAGGCACCTGCAAAAATATTTTTCTTTAGTATCCATTGCTATTTTATGTGTAAAAATAAGATTCGTGGTCAGTGCACTCTTTTGAGAATTAACGTATCGTGTTTGAACATTCACAGATTATTTTTTTTTCATATAACTAGTTAATACTACAAATGTTAAAAATTATATGTAATTTAATAGCATAATTCTAATGTCATAAATGAAAGGTATTTTGATACGAAAGCGTGTCAAATTAATTCAAGGTTTATGCGGGGCAGTGACAAGTGCACGCAAACCTTGTTGGCTACCTGTTATTACAATAATTGCGTTCGAGTGTGGCGGAGTTATGAAAGAATGGAGCTCATTTTAATATTCTATATAAATAAAATAAACTACAACTCTCATATAAATAAATGGGTAAAAAATTTGATGGAAATTCTCAAATTCTGATAAATCAAAATGTGATTATAAATTAATCCAACCAATATTAAGAGCTAACTGCAATGATTTTGCCAAAACAAGATATGCTTGTTACTTTTTATTTATGACAACGAATCGTTTTTTTTTTACAAAAAAAGCACTATAAATGTCAGGGTTTTTAGGTTCTTATACACTTCCTCGAATATTGCTTAATATTATATAGTTTGTTTACTTTTATAAATACCTTGATCTTTAAAATAATTCATATATACGTGTCTATTTATTGTTTATAAATATAAAAACATGTTCACTCGTTTCTTAGTGATTTCCATAGGTCCTCGATATCTCGATAAAAACTCATCCTTTTTGTAGACAAGTTTAAATATTTTTTTGGTTTCTTATAATAGAATATATTAATTATTTGCATAAAATAAGACATTATTCAAATTAATATCATAACACAAGAAAATTGTTCAAAGTGTTACTTATTTTATAAACTAGACGTCTGAGATCGTGAACCCGTATTTTTAATAAAGTTTTAAGAATTATTTATGAATGTGGGTTTGTTTTATAAGGCGATGAAAGGTAATAATAAAACATCCGTGTACGTCTACGCATGCATTCTTCTTGACTGTTCTGACGGACGTACACTAGGAAGTGTAATTAATTAAAATTAATTGGATTATTGGTTTTTTTTTATGTACATACCGAGATGCGGTGTTGCCACTACATGCGGATGCTTGATAATCTCCCAGGTCAACGGGTCCGTTGGGGGTTCCTTTTCAAACACGTCTAGCGTTGCACCTCCGACCTACGTCGAAGAAACTGGGCTTAAAATTGTAAACTAAAGAAAACTAGTATTCAAGATAAATAAGCAAAATATATAGTAATATTAATAGTAATCTTCACGCCTTTTTCTACAAACCACTGTGTTAGTAATGAACTAATAAATAAATATGTATTTTATACCTGTCCGGAATTGAGTGCTGTGAGCAAATCCTGCTCATTGATGAGACCGCCGCGTCCAACGTTGATCAATTTCACACCTTTCTTGCACCGTTTGAAAACATCTTCATTCATGAAATCTTTACCAAAAAACATTAGATTTATTTTTATTTATATTTTACACATAATTAGACAAAACGATTTTTAAAAATCTATTATATATTAATTATTTATACTATTTTAACGAATAATTTACAGTAGCGGCAGATACACATTATCATGCTAATGTTCACTGGTGATCGGTACCTGTTGCCGGAAACCTCTCTGGTAGGTACCACCTCAACTTTTATTTCTGTCAACAAACTGTATTACGCAAATAATATTATCTTCCGATTTGGAGGCCGCTGTAGCTAGTGCAATTACTAGTAAGGAGATTTAACATATTATGTCTCAAGGCTTTGAACACAATGAGATGCAGTGTTTAACTAGCGTCACATTGTTATACGTTGGAGTATATCTTACCATCAGAAGTAATTTCTAGCTCATGTCGTCGTTTCCTTATATGAAAAAGTATTAATGATTGTTGTACTTACTGCGAGTAGACTCAAGTAGAGGTGTGTGGAGAGTAATGTAATCAGCAAGTGGCCAAATATCATCTAACTCCATTAGAGACGTGAAGAACTCTTTACTTTGATCCGCTGATACGAGTGGGTCGTATCCAATAATCTGAACAAATAAAAGAAAACGTTACATTTAAGATTTGTTTTCTATGTTTTTAATTTTCATCTAAAACTAAAAACAAAACAAAATTTACGTATATTTTTAATAATATTTTCAAAGCAGTATATTTGTGGTTGTACGAATAATTTGGTAACTCACAAAGTGATTAAGTAATGGCTACATATTAAAAAATTTCAATGAAATCATTATTTGTTATTAGGAATAGACCTATACATTTACTAGTGTAATTATGACATTAATTTACCGATAGTAACAGAAATTAATACAAAAATGCTGAACGAAATAAGCCCTAAACGAAGTTTATAAGTAAGTTATTTTGTTTTAGTTGAGTTAATAATCTATAATATTTTAATAACAACATTAATGCAATGAATGAATTAGTTATTACAGACAGAATTAAATAAAAGAAATCTACTATAGTCAAGCATAACGTACAGTTGTATTTATGTCAAATTGAGAATAGCAAAAACAATGTCAAAGTCCTTGTAACAGAACTTACTAGACAATATTAACAAACAGCGATACACGCAAATCTTATTTGGTATGTAAGCAGGAATAGTCTTATGCTTTGTATTTGTTTCATTTACAAGTTATAATAATAAAATTATTGTAATAATAAATCAGACACGAAAATATGACAACAAAATACAGAAATGGGCAATCGCTTCCAATTGTCAATTGAATACTGAAGAATCCGCGAGAACCATATTTTTTTACAGTTAACACAACATTTTTAAATACCATAAATTGTAGCCGACCGTGCTTTCGGACAATAGTACCATTTTATATTCTTTAATTTTTAACATATGAAAAAATTACAAACAAAACCGTAGTAACAATGCATTTCAATGAACTTTTACAATTTTATGTCCTTGATTAAATAAATATTATGAAAATAAAAATATGACGTGAAACGCGATTTATACTAATCGTTCGTTTTTTTCATATATTAGATACTTAAACAATAAAAAGAATATTTGCACATTGTATAAAGTCGCTATTAGTTTAACAATATATATACATAACGCATAATATAAAAACGGGCTTGTATTTATAAAATCGATGTAATAAATAATACTGTTTCAAATATTTACTACGTGATTGTGTATTGAAAGTGCCAGATAACAAATTAAAATTTTAGGTACTGTTAAACACAGGTTTCCACAACTTGGGCAACAGGAACATCATCTTTGCCAGTACATTGATAATGATAAACAAGGCTGCTTCTCTCTTCCAGGAGTTATGTCCTATTAATCTTTTATTTGGTAAACGATTTGAGTGCAGTGGCGATGGGAACATTGTAAACCCGTCTCACATGAAGAATGTATAGACACCGATTACCCAAGAGATTTTTGCTTGATGGTAATTCTTGAGGCTAATAATATATATCCGCTATGCAATCTCTTTATAAACATAATTTTACCGAATACAGCCCATGAAACTAGACCAAAGCTTCGTTTTCAAATTGCTTTTTGCCAAAATAAATAATATAAAAAAAAGCTTTAAAGAAAGGGCAAAAAAAAAGTTAAAAAGTGTGGTTCTCATATTTTTTACATGTTTATCGCAAAGCATCATCTTAATCTAATATTCAAGTATTATTTATTTTTGAATAATTAAATATTCTGTAGTCTACCTTCATTCCAAAGGCGTGCATACGAATGGCAACCTCTCTGCCAACTCTTCCTAAACCGATTATTGCTAAGGTGCGACCATTGAGTTCGGTGCCGGTGTAGAGCGCCCGCTCCCAACGACTATCTCGTAGTGCTGCTGCAGCAGGCACTATGTGTCTCGTTATCGCCATTATAAGACCGCATGTTAGCTCACAGGCACTTAATGCATTCGCGCCTGGTGCACTGAAAACAAACGTTAACAACTTTATTATCAGACAGGATTTAGTTGGGCCTAAAAAAAGAGTTGCATGATCGAATTATTCACAACTATTTTGGCCATACAATGCGCAGAGGCGACGACAGTTTATTAAAACTGGTTGTGGTTGGGAACACTGAAGAGACCGATTGTTTATCTGCGAGATAGATTGATCAAATAAAAGACTTGTGATAAGACTAGCACTGGACAGGAACCGGTGGAGGCAGAGCGTCCGCTCTCGACGGCAACCTTAATGCTGACAACGATCTTCATATACGAGGGAACGACTTCAGAGAGAGTGAAAGAAAGAATACGCTCTAAATTAATAAGAAGTTGTAATATGTTATATGCGTTCGCTTATTGTTCAACAGTAGACAACAGTAGGCTCATATGAGTATGGTGATGATGAAATTCGTTGGTTAAGTTTGGATAAGTAACATTCAGTTGGTATTTGAATGAACAATAACGATAAACATTACTTTTGCAAAGTAAACTAATATTTTAATAAATAATTCTAAAAAATAACATAGCGCTTTGATTGCCTTTGGTTAAAAAAAAGCAAATCGGTAATTTGTATAATTTACGTTTGTCACAACAAAAAAGAGAAATCTTGTTTATTTTTAACAAAACTTACTTAATAACTGCAATCCCGCTTGCTCCAGCAGCGGGTACATCGATGTTGTCCACTCCAGCGCCAGCTCGGCCAACAACTTTAAGGTTCTTGCCAGCATCCAAAACTTCTTTTGTCACTTTTGATGCTGATCGTACCACTAACGCCTCATAATTCTGTTGATAACATAACAATAATCCTCTAAATTTAACCAACACATTGCTTGATACATTAACTTCTTTTAGATACTCAGCATTACTGTATTATTTTAATAATAAAAAGTATAATATACCAATATATTTCATTACTTATCCCTTATGTAGCAACTAAAAGAGTGTTTCAGAAAAACTGCTGCTTGTCCTATGACTTTGAACAACGTATTACGTTTGACGCCTTTCCTATCAAGACACGAATAAGGATCCCTAAATTGAGATCTTGATGATTGTAGCACCTTTATATCTATATTCATTGTAGAAATTGGTCTTTAAAGAGTCTAGTAAAGTTAGAACCATTGCTAATGCGATAAAATTTGATAAACTTGACAGGTTGGATAGAAATGTAAATATAATTGTAGTTTCGAATTAGTAGATCGCAGACAAAAGAAGTTTGAAACTCTATTCTTACTAAGTAAACAACCAAAATAGATAAGGTGGTGAAACAATTTGTTCTAGTAACAGTTATTGTTAGATAAGTGACATTCCATCATAATTATCAAAAAATACTTACAGGTATTTCCTTCAGAAGTTCTTCCTTTGTGATTTTTGGTTTATTGGTTACATTAATGCCATGCGAGTTAAGAATTTTAGTGCAATCCTCTCCCACGCCGTCGACAATAAGAACAGACTTAATATCCAATCCCATTTTCAAACTTCAGTAAAGCTAAATTTAAACAAATAATAATAAATATTTTTTGTTAAATTAATTAGTAGTATTTTAAGTGTTTTTATGAACACAAATATTATATTCCAACGCGTAAAGAAGGAACGATGTAACTTATTAATAATTGCTTCGTGAAAGTTCTATTAGCTATATGAAAGATTACTAACGTATATAATGAACGTTAGGCAATATTTAAAGTTAAAGACTATATATGCTAATCAGTTATTTTTTTTATTACTTAGGTCTTTATTTTTTTTCTTATACCGCATGAACCTCAGATACTATTGAAACGTATTAACTAAAAAAATACTTTGCCTGAAACATAAACAATACATTATTATAATTTAAGTTCACACAAGGTTATAAAACAAAATAACATTAGAAATATATGTCAAAATAGACTTTACTGAGTTCAGTAAGAGAAAAAATAACGTTTGTCTTTTAGTAATGTCGTAGAATTGTAAAGAGTAGACATTTGAATGAAATATAATATAATTTATTTAGTAAAAGTAAAATGTACTTACTGGAAAATTGTAATACCACGACCGTCAGTAGATAGCGTTTCGATGCTTGATTCAATGAGTACTAAAGCCGGTCGACGGTAGACAATTTATGTGAGGCAATTTGATTGGTCAGTTCATGTGCTAGTTATCTTCGCTGCACACGGCAATTTGTAGAGTATCCAAGTGGTTATCAAAATTACGGATACAAAATATACGTAAAAGAAATTATCATTACTGTACACGGCAATTTGTAGTCAAGTGTTTATAAAATCACGAATAAAATATCTGTGAAAGAAATTAAATTCATTTTAAGCGTAATTAAATTTTAAACTTTAAACTTCATCAATGTAGTGTTTCTTATTTATCTTAAAATTTTATCTCTTTTACATCGAATGAACACAACAAAATATTTAATGAAACGGAAGTTCATCCTAGTCATTATGAACAGCCCGTTGCAGTCCACTGCTGGACATAGGCCTCTCTCAAAGTACTTTTATCTATTACTTTTAATTATCCTTCCATCCATCCTCGTTTCTTCATCCTCATCGGCAATAATAAATAGAAATAAAGGTAAATGAATTAGAAAGGCTTATTAAGCACTTACTTTCTTGTTAATTATTAAAAGTGATCGCGATGAGATGAAAAGTAATTTTGATAAAAATTTAGATTATATCCAGTTAAGTTAAATGCAATCTTTCAGATAAAGTATAGTTTTTTATTATTACCTTATTTTTTTTAATTTTACATCACACGTACACCTTGCGACTCTTCCTTATTTAATATCGTACGGGTCTACATGAAAAAAAGTAATAATTAATTTATTGTTGTGATTAACTTTCATACTAGCTAATTTTTCCGAATTTTTATGTTTACTGATCAACATAAGCCTCCTTTTGCATTCATGGATGTTGGGGAACACATGAATTTTCTAGCGCTGTATTTTAGTTAAAGTCACAAAGAAAACTGGTGTGTTTTCCCTTCAAGTATTTCTTGCTCGTACAGTCAATATGTCTTAACCACTTTTGCATCCGAAGCGATTATCCACAAAATGCATGAAGCTTGGGCATTTTACTTCGTGTCGCAGTGTGACCAATAAGACAACAAACGAAGAACGAAGCAATGAATTTTGCGTTCCTTAGTAGAACTACAGAACATCGTATTGTATAGTAAGAATAAGTATGCTGTTGATATTACTTTCCCACTATTTTTATGATCAACGATCAAAACCGATTATAAATAATATTTTGGTCTATTATATTTTAAGTATTTTTATAATAATACCGAAGTCCATTCATAAAATTACTTTTTTTACATCATGAATATACAATGCTCACTCTTTAATCAATATTAATCAATGACAATGTTTTCATACGCAAATGTCTGACTTAGAGTTCATATTGATAAGACATAGGTATTATAAAAGCACAAAAAAAAATTTATATTCATATATTTAATAATTTCTTTGTATAATAATGATAATAATATTTTTTTCTTTTCATATTATTTCCGTGCTATTTCACATAAATAATCGCTTTCATTGTTAAACTGTATGGTGGAACATTTGATGACTGTAATAACTTCTTAAAGTTGTTGGAAATATTTATAAAAATAATTAATGATTATCATGAAATTTTTAGAAAATGACCTTTAAACATTTTATTATACAATAGCGTAGGTTAAATAGTTACATATTACGTAGCAGTAATAGTAGCGATAAACTTTTCTGTTCCATGACGAAATATTTAAGGCAAAAAGCAGTGTCCGGGCGAGCACGATAACAAGTTGTTGACATACGTATAATTGAACTGATATTAGTAACGGGGCATCGTGTTTGCTCCTTCTGTACCAACAATCTGTTGCAATCCCGTAAGATTTACATAAGCCCGTTGAATATATTTATTTATTTACTAATCGAACTCGGTTGTCGTTGTACTATTGTACAATTATTTGTTAGTTATTAGTTTATTTTGATACTATTGGTATTCAAGCATGCAACAATGTTTTTCACAAATTCAAAAAAAAATAATTAAAAACTGATCAAAACGAATCGTTATTGCTACATAATCTTTAAAGACGTTTTTAGCAGCATCTTTTATTTTTGTAATAAAACTAAGCTATATATCTTCAATTGTCATAAAAATCCCGACGGAAGCAGTCTAGAGGGAACTGGTAACAAAAATAAAAAGATTCTTTTTTTGGTATGACACCTTATTTATACCCGATGTTTATAACAATACATATTATAAATGGACAATTCAATCGTTTTTATTTGTATAGACGATAATTATCGCTTCATAAGGTCATTGTGCAATGATTTAAATTAAACAAATATTACGTATGAGCAACTGAAAATTTATTCTATCTACATTTCCAGTTTGTCTCGATCACCTTAGGGAAAATGTTAAAGTGCAAATTCGTACCATTATGATATCTATCATTAAGTTCTTACTTCACTTGACCTGAATTCTCACAATTTTTAAATGAATCGTGTAAGTATGATGTTAAATAGTTTGTTTTTTGAGAAAATTCTACAATAAGACATTGAGTCAGAGGTTTATGTTAATAAAATAAAACAATTGCAAAGATATTTTTCTTACAATTAAGTTTATTATCACACTTACAAAAGATACAAAACATATCACGATGGCACTAACTATCAGTGCTTCAGGATACAAATAAAGCCGAATCGATGAGAGTTTTTGATATTATTATTTGACGACTTCTTTGCTTAAGCCCTAAGAAAGGTTTCATCACTTAACAGTAATAAATTATGAAAAATCCATGTGTTCTTTTTGCTGAAAGACCTTAATGTGCCGTATGATTCTAATATTGTGTAAATAATATTAATTAAAAAAATCAGACAGTAAATTTTATTTTGCTTTAACTAATGAAACGTGTATATCGCCAATTGAATCTAAAGTAGGTACATGTTAATAGATGATATAATCTGAAATGTAATTTCACGTAATATGGTTGCTTTGGCGAATGCGTCCATTCTAATGATAATATGACAAATAAAGTTTAAAGGCCCATAGTTTAGTTAGAAATTGGAGGCCATTAGGCGTCGTCGACCCGTAGCTACGTACATGAGTAACAATATTTAACACTAATATGTACATAGCTGTTAGGTTAAAGAGAATCATTAGAAGGCTAATTTAATTCAAAGGCGAAATCATAAAATTGGAAGATTACGCAAGTGTTAGATACCTAGAGAATAAAAATCTAATTATAAACATAAAAATAATAATATCTAATTACATACTCGAAAACGGTAAATTAGAACTAATGGGATATTCCTGAAAGTAGTAAAGTTATGCTAACCTCTTAACAGTTAGTGGAATAAATTGACTAAAGTAAAATGACATGTAAATGATTGTAGTCAGTGAGAATGCAAAGTAGTTTTAAAATATTAAAGCGTGAAACCAAAATATTTAGCTTTAAATAACTATAAAATTTAATGAAATAAAAAAAAATCTCTAGTATTTTCTATTACATTATTCATATATTTCCTATTGTATACCAGTGTTTTGAGTGCAAGTCATTAAACAAACGTAAAACAACAATAATGATAATGTAGAAACGTTTCGAGTATCACGACTTAGAACTTTTCATACTCGACGATAAGAAATATAGACTGTTTTGTTATTATCAATGTTATCAAATATTTATCGTTTATTGACATCGAATACAATAAGTAATTGTTAAAGATGCTTCCTTTTACATTTGTTTAATTCGTCGTTGTTATTTAGAAGAGGCAATATTGCATCATCCACATCGTTAATACAACTTCATTGACGTTTATTAGCTTCGTACTTGGTTTTATTTTTAAAATGGCGTCGTACTCTCAACGAGTTTCCACATTGAACTGTATAGAATTAATTACGCTGCCGCGCTCCTCTGGCGGGCCTGGCCACACGGGCCCCGATGCCGGCGGCTCTGCGTCGTGCAATCAGAGCATCCAATCCCCGCAATGGAGGAGCTGGTGTTGTTTCAGAAGGCTGAGCTTCAGTTTCCGTTTCACTCTTTTCCGCACTCGTGCTTTCTTCTGTTGTTTCCGTAGATATCTTCTTAACCGCTTCTGTCGTGGCCTAGAAATTAAACATTTATCAAGTATGTAGTATAAATTACTAGTACTTATATATTATTTCGGCCATTCTTAATTTTTATTATAATTTCACATACCTCGATCGTTAACGAAACTCATCGAGGTTTATCAATACAAGTCGATTTTTCATTACCTCTGTAGCTTGTTTCCTCTTTAATAAAGGATTAGGGCGGCGTGTTGGTGGAGTTACGGCAAGACGAGGTTTAGGTGAAGGGGAAACTTGAAGACGATTTCTTATTTTTGGTCCAATACGTGGAGTTTCTGGTGCCGGTGTCGCTGGTGATATCTAATGAAAAGAATAGCGAAACCTTAGATTCAAAGTAAAAAATATTAAAGGATATGATAACGTTAACATTGATCAATTGCACCTATAAAACGACTACATTTTTCTGTTAAAGTGTGTTCTTAGCAGATAAAAATCGTTATTATAGTTAAAATTAATTGCTTTTCATTGAAAATTGCTTAAAATTCAGGCTGGGTTCGAAATCCTTATAAGATAACAAGGGTTCGTTCACCTTTAACAAAGTTACATTACGTTAATAAAACATATCAACCGTTAGAACAGTTAAGCTGAATGAAATATTTAACAACGCGCGCCTTTAAAGTTATGACTTGAATTTACAATTTCTGTTGGATGTTCAAAATATAGTTTGATTGTTTCTAGACTCGACAATAAGTCAAAATACTAAAGTACTAAAACCTCAAATCAATTTAGTTATCACCATTATAGGCATAATTATTATCCTTGTCCAGGTCAGTTTTGAATACGAGAATCTCACAAGGAACATCACCTAGCCCGATTCAGAACTATACGAAAAAAATTGTCATACCATCTGCTTGGAGAGCTCCGTTAGTCGAAATTAGATTTCTTGTTTAAGGTATGTCTCTTTTTGTGGTATCAGATGTAACCAATTCGTAAAAAATTATCAAACTGCGTAATGAACGCTACATAATGAAGAATGTACCTCTGATTCGAGCTCAGAAGCAGAAGTTACAGATGTCTCTGCAGCGGAAGTTTCAGCGGCGGGAGACTCAGATGTCTCTATGGGTGCGGCGCTTACTACTCCAGGCCTCGCACGCGCGTTAGGACGGAGGTTCAGTCTCGGACCAGGCCGCAGTGCGGGAACAGGGCGCAGTTGACCAGGTCTGCGACTGCAACAATGCGTCCAAATTAACAAGTTTTTCAAATAATTCACTTAAACAATGCATCCATATCGTAGTGGCTGAGTCGATCATAAAACAAAAGTACCTAAACCGTTTCCGTGTTAATATCGATAAGGAGGTTGGATCGAGGTACAAGTTTGTTTTTATTTAGATAATGCTAATAATAGATTATAAAGTAACTACCAACAACAATATTTCAATGTAGATTAAAGAAACAGACTCATTAGCTAACATCAACATTAACATCTGCAAAATATTTTATTGACTCGATGACTTTTTCCTAAATTTTCAATGCATTCCGACGCATACGATAAGTATATAATATTCAATACCTGTCTAAAACTCATTTAATTCCCAATTTGTGTTTAAAAAACTTAATATGTATTATGGATATAACACAAAGATCCTTTTCGGTATGTAATGAGGAAATCATAACAAAAGTTATTACCCAATAGCTCTGACAGGAGCAGTTGTAGTTTCAGAAACTTCACCAGAGCCGGCGCTAGGTGCTGTAGTCTCATCTGCGATCGATCCTGAAGCGGCTGAAGAAGGAGCGACTGTAGTACCAGCTGTTGTTACCGGGCCCCGTCTTAATCCTGGACGCAAGCGTGCTCTGTTGATACAAATTCACTTATTAGCTTAAAATCAGGACAAAAGATTTTTTTAAACAATAGTGTTATTTGGTATTTTTACTTTAACCCCTTTATTATAAGAATCATAATATGTTATGAAAATATTATGTAATTATTCTATAGCAATTTTAATGCAAATTTTATAGTATGTATTTCAAAACAGTTCATGTGTTATCTACACATAATAATACTAGTTTTCAGTGAGTAGCCAAGCATTCATTACTTAACCCGAGTATGCTCTGATTACTTTAGAGCAGGTTTTGTTGCCCAGTAACTAAATAATGTGATAAAGCCTTTTAATAATTATATTAACGGCTGGCTGGCTAGCTTAGTTGTTTAATGAAGTTACCAATAGTTGAAAGTAATAAACAATAAAATTGTTAACGAACTATTTCTTCAAAATGTTACTATGTGTTTTAGAATGTGGCCATTTTAATTTTAGCCTTACTTGTGTATAAATAAACGTGAGGATCTAGTCTTTTCGTTATGCAACAATATTTAAGAAAATTGTATACAAATACCTAGGCGCAGAGGGTTCTGTTGGTGCACTGGCAGCATCTTGTACAGGTCCAGCTGTAGTTGAGCTTGGCCGTGTTCTGCCCGCAAACAAACCTCGACGACCGAACGCCTTTAAAAAGCGGACGCAGTTTTTACAATAAATACCAACGTAACTGATGTGGTCACAAAAATAATGCGTGTGTTAGTTGTGTATTTGTTTTTGTATAATACTTATATACGTTGTGATATCATATCTTACAATGATCATAAATTATTATTTAAAATCATTGAGTAATATAATATAGTTTCAGTTATGGCAGATGTAAGGATGTTGATTTATTAGTTGCTGAACTACAGATTCAAATTAATTTATCACATTGCGAAGAATATTTTTAGTAGGACGGTTATGACGGCCGTAATTGTGAAATATTTTTATCATTTGTCAATATTGTTGAAAGCTTATTTACCCATTACAATTTAGCAAAACAGACTAATGATGAGTTTATGAATATAGACAATATCAACTGACAAAATACAGGAGTGCATATAGGAAGACCCTTTATCATAGATTCATATGATCAATTATACATTTTTTTTATGACGGATTTTGCTTATTTATTTAATTTTAATGTTTAAAAGATTTTAATACCTTCGTCTAGAACTATTTCATTTTAAAATTCTTAGTATTTACAATGACGCTACTAATTTATTTAACCAAAAATTTGCTCCCAACTTATGTTACACTTTTAAACTTATGTTTTTAAATCCCTTTTACAGATGAACAAATTTGATAAGTTTCATGACTAAAGAAAAATGTTATTTATTTTATTTATTTATTTCTTACACCTAGTGTAAAGGGCGGACTTATTTTGTTACAATAAATTAAGTAAATACTTTAAAAGCTGTATTCAGTTAGAGCTTTACATAAAGTTAAATAAAATACTTAATTTTTTCGTAGTATATATAAACTAAGTAGATAGAACAAACTAAAGATTTAAAAAATCACTAACCTATAAGTTTATTAGGGCCTTTTAATATTCTGGAAAGTACTAAAATATTTTGTCCTACCGATTATCGCTACTTATTTCTTCTACGTTGAGGGAAAATAAAAGTTAGTATAACATCAACTAATATCCATGTGCTTTGACGGTGAAGGAAAACATCGTGAGGCAACCTACATAAATATGTCACGATCATCCGTGATCCGACTAGTATGTGAAATGGAAAAGGCAATGGCAAACCACTCAATTATAACTGCCAAGAAAGTCGTCGTGTGTTTCACTACACATGATGACCACGACTATCAGTTATGACGAAATACGACTTAGAAGAAGATACTGGTACTGTTAATCCAATGCTAAAAAGCGCGTACAACAATTACCAAAATATAAAAGGTATAAGCTTAGGAGTTGACGTCTATTAGGGAAAACGACGTGCCTGTTAAAATTTTTCTAGTTCTCAAATATTAATATATAGAACATCTGTTATGATCTATATATACAGGCCAGGTGAATTTAAATTCTACCACCTGAACTCCACAACATATTGTCTCCAACGAGATCAAACCTGCAACCGTCGAATTACGAAGCAAGATAAGCTTGCGCCACCAGGTTAATAACTAAGAATTATTAAAAAATTCTTTTTTTAAGTACGAATTATTCAAAAAAATATAATAACGATTATACTAACTGTCATATTAACATTAAAACGATTTATGTAGTAAATCATAACTTCTTTCTAGACGTAATGAAGCATCGTGTACGCGAAGTAAACATTAAATACCGTAATTGAAGTTTTAATTGGACTTACAAAAATTGTTTTAGTTTTTTACACGATATAAAGATATTACTTAAGCCGTCATATATATTAGTAATTAGAATTTCATTACTTAATAACGATGATATGAAATTTTATGTATAAGAATTCCTCGTTTACCGAAAATGTAATTTATATGCAAAGGTTACGACATAAAGTTTAAAAAGAATGTTGATTCGCATTGCAAACAGTCGCCGATGCATAAAATATTATATAAGATTCGCAATTAAACAATACAAAAAATAAAAAGTGCAAATGATGAATGCAGACCTTAGGTTGTGCTACTGGTTTTTCTACAGGAGCGGCAGAGGCAGACTCGGTGACTGCAGAAGTGCTGCCAGCTGCCGTAGTTTTGCGCCCAACACTTGGTTTACCAAATCGACCTGGCGAGAAAAACTTGTTTATTGTACATGTCTCCTACATCCGAATACGCAAAGAGCATTCGTATTGTTGCATTTCGTTGTTTTACTATATCTTTTAAAAAAGTGTTATCATCTATTATTTGTCATTACTTCTGTTAATCTAATAACCCCACATAAATATTAAGGTAAATCACAGTAATAAGTATCAAGCTAGGCATAAATGTCCGGTGTCTCGTCACAAAAAGAAACTAACAAAATGCAGTGGTCAAAGTAGCACAATGTAATAAATTGCGGTAATTTACCATTTCATAACATCGCATAACACAATCGCAAAGCAACATAAGAATAATTGGTATTTCGCTTTCGCACCGACTTTATACTGTACAGACTATATAAAGATAAAACTAATCAAGATAATTATTGAAAGCTCAGCTAGCAAAATGGTCGTATGAAGAGCCTGTTTTGTAGCTTACGTGATGACAACTTTCTCTCCACGACCGATATGTGAACAGGATTTGAAAAAAATTTATGAAATCACATAATTAGAGATCGTCTCAAAAAGTTTTATGATAAAACGGAATCAGAGCTGTTGTCATTAAGCGAAAGGAAGATAGACTTCCTTTTGATTCCTCAACCAGACATTTTCAGTACAGATAAAATAGTATTGTGTGAAATCGTTAGTTTACCTCGAGCTCTTGTAGAAGAGTCTTGTGGAGCTTCAGTTGCAAGGCTCGTCGAAACAGGTGCTCGTCCTCGTGCTCCAGGACGGCTCTTGAATCTTGAAGGACGCGTTGATGGCGCGGCCGTAGTGGTAGTCGTCGTAGTTGGAGCTGGTGTGGTAGTTGTGGTAGTCGTAGTTGTTGTTGTCGTACTAGTGCTACTGGTAGTAGTGTCCTCCTCCGTAGTACTTATCAATTCAGTTGTCCATCCATCGTCATCAACGGTAGTAGACCCATCAAAGCTAAGCAGATCATTAGTGGAACTTATTTCATTGTTCAAGTTCTCGCCAGCTAGATACGCGTAAAGATCGAGAGCGACCTTTTCCATTGCAGTCATGGTCGTATATTCCGTTGTATCCTGTTCGTATGATGTGGTTTGTTTATAATCGGTAGGCAACTTTGCATCATCCGTTATTTCTTGGAACTTAATATTACCACTTAAACTGTGTCCTTCTCTGATAGAATCTTTAGTATGTGAGGGTACATTCAATATAGCTTCTTCTTGGGCTAAGTCTGCGGAAACTTTACTTTCAGATAAATACCTCGAGGAAGGTTCTTTATGCTGAGGAGAAATGTCTCCAGACTGGGTCTTCGAACTGTCTACATCTACGAGATCTGAACTTGGTCGCCTGGAAAAGTTATATGTTTATGAAGAATAGTCTGTCAAAATAAAATAATTAATATAATAAAGTATGTTGGCGTAATGATATTACCTGAGGTGAGCACGAGCTCTGCTTCTTGTTTGTCCAATAGACTCGTCAGCAACACTATCACTTTGTGGGCGACCTCGGTGCCTTGTAGTTTCCGGTATTACTTCCGGCAGAGGGGTTGTTGTTGTAGATGTCGAAGCAACCAGACTGCGGCCACGAGGCGGAAAACGAGTACTTGATGGTAATCTTATTCAGAAAAAATATAACGATTATCAATAAAGTTTAACCTTTAAACATACCCATTACGATTTTATTTATTGAAAAATCTTTACCTTTCGTCTTCTACTTGTTCGTCTACTGGTGCTGGAGCAAAATTACGGCCACGAGAACGACCTCTAGATGCTCCAGGTAAAACTTCATTCTGTACTTCTGCCACTGCCGTAGTATTTACACTAGATCTATCTATGGTACTATATTTGCTTCGTTTGCTTTCTTTGCTAATTTGATTTTCGGAATCTACTTTTGGTGGTCCATCATGAGAATTTATTATTGGTTCTGGAACTTTCTCAGTTGTTGTAACCTTATCGTTTGTTTCCTTCTTGCTCTCCTCATCTTCGTCGTAATAATAGTATATATATTCATATTCGTAATCCTGTCCATTAGGACCTTTTTTAATTTGTATTCTCGAATGTTGTTTTTGTTCGGAACCAGCAGTTTCGAGTTTAATATTAGAAGATAATAATCCACTGTTAATATCGTCTATAGTATCAAAATTAATGGGAATGTAATCATATGCCTTAGTAGAGCTAATTGCTTCGGTTGTTAAAATAGGTTTTTGTGTTGTAGTACCTGCTTTGTTGCTTAATTTTCCTGATTCAGACATTGCTTCTAAAGCGACTGCTAAATTTGGTTTTGTTTCTACAACTTTTGTATTCTCTTTAATTTTTATATCCTCTAATTTAGATACCGGCACATCGATCTCAATTGATTCGGCAGCTTTTGTCTTTTGTCCCTTTTTATAAAGAGCTTTTTTATCCTCTTCAATAGATACAATACCTTCTGTGGGGTGTTTGATTTTACCACTGTGTAATTTTTTAATAATTTTATCGTTTTCATCTTGTTTGAAAATACGATGGAATGGATGCTTTTCTGGAATTTTGTGGGATGTTTCAAAATTTTTTAAGGGTGTTTGTTGACCGGAACTTACTAACACATATTCTTCCCCAGGTCGTGGTTCCGTGATGATATCTACATCCGCACTCACCGTGTAGAGGCAAAGAAAAAAAAATCTGGAACAATGATAGCTTTACATTACAAAATAATTTTTGTGATGACATTTACTTATAACATAGTATGCTGTACCAGCACTCTGTGACTCAGCGAGACCACATCTGTCGATAACGGCGGCGCCTACGAACAGTACTCGTGCTCATTGTTGGTTGCTAAAAGCGAGGAGCTATGAATCACCAAAAGGAATTCTTTGTCAGTAAATACACGTTGCAAAATTCAACAGCCTCGTCATAGAATAAAACAACTTCGCTTCGCGGCGGTACTTTCTTATGCAACTAATATTGCAAGTATTGACTCTGTATGGTTGCGCTAACATATTTGATTTAGCCATTGAGAATGAACAGATATGCAAAGAAATGCGAAAGTGTGTTAGACAACAACATAACAAGCATTGTAAAATGTTGCATCACTTGCAAATGTAGAATATGATCGTGAGAAATCGGAAGCGAAAATAGAGCGTGAGTGAAAATTACATATACAAACACTATGAAAGTGTGAGTTGGTAGAGCTGTACGTGACGGTCACTTTCGCTTAGTAAGTTTACTCTTCCATGCCACGATCCGTAGCCGACAATGGTCATCGACGATTATGTAACTTTATGTTGATAAAATCTAATTTTCTATTTAAAACATAATGCAAAACATTTCCATTTAAACCTCACTACAATTATACAAATTATTGTTTTCATTATGCCAAAATCATTATAGCAATTTATTTAGCGATTACTCCTAACATACTAGTGTAGTATCGCTAGCTTAATCAAAGGTATTTGACGGCACTTTTAACGTAATAACAAGTACAAACGTAACATAATTTTTAATAAAAATTTAAATTAATCTGTGACAGTAAGTAATGATTGCAATTACCGTTGTCGGAAGGAATGGACTTCCGCGAAACTTCTAGCGAGTTTCGCCTTAAAATAAGGAAGTAGGCTGTGCATTTTCAGCGGTGGATGATTATTATCAAACTTAACGTAACGCAGTTGTTTGTTCCATAAATATTTTATGGTATAATTACATTTACTTTAATAAAATATATTTAAGTATTGTCATCATCATCATCATCATCGCAGCCTATTGCAGTCCACTGCTGAACGTAGGCCTCTCCAATAGATTAAGTAAGTAAGTACTAAGTACTACTTATTAAGTATTGTACTACTAAAATTTTAATTATTATTTTAAATTATGTATAATTGGGAAAATGGTCGTTTCAATTGAATAATTTAGCCTCAATTTCGCACACAAGCGCAAAAGGATTGGTATATACGTGGTACTGGTTCAATTTCACTAGACGTAAGGTCGTACCGAGCGCAAGGCTAGGTGAGCGTACCTACTTAACAACTCATAGAATGATATAAAAGGAACCAATACTTATTACGACCATGCGCGCCTAAGAAAAGTCCAATATAACGAAGAGACCTCCACACGTTGATTCCTTAGAATGACCTTAGGTTTTATTCAAGATAACTTTGTAAGTCGACCGCTTTGCTTTTCTTACTTCTTTTATAGATTTTCAATAATCGTAATTGTTGATTACAGTTAGATGAATCGTGGATATTTTTTTGTAACCGCGTGGAAATGATAACAACGTATGACGTTAAAGTAAATGAGAATAGGAATCATCCGTCAGCTTGCATTACATCGTAAAATTGCCATCTCCCCGCCTAATGTCTACGGGCCGGGCGCGTGTTTCGTAACTCCGATTTGCGTGACTCGATTACGCCTGAGTTCGACAACCGGACTCCTCCACCGAATGTAGGATGTCAGAGCACGTGGCAAAGAAAACCTACAGCCCGCCTTATTAGGAACTTGTTCACCCGAGAACCATACGCAACTTGTATACCTACATGACCATCGATATTGACAGACATTGGCCTGATAGGCCAGATTAAACTACTTCTCTGTAACCCAATTATTTTATTAAACGCGAAATTTTATGCAGTGTTGAAATATAATTAAAATAAGTAATAATTATTTACGCAATTTATTTTTATATGAGACATTTAAAACGTGTAAAGTGATTACAAGATAGTAATTTATTTTCCATTTAACGAACAAAACTTTATAAGCGATATTTTTCTATAAAGAATTTGAAACTTTATTCATAGGTAAACAAAAAATTAACATCGATAACAATAAGTTTTAGTAGGCACCTTAAGAAAGTTAAATGTTGTTAAACTCGGACAAATAAAAAATGTCAAAACAACAAATTTGATAACGTTTTTCCCTCTTGATGCCATCACATCGTCATGTTTTGGTAACACAAATACAACAAATTAAACTATCATTAAAGTCGTTACGGAATTTTATACCAAGGCAAAATTTAGCAATGGCAATAATCTGAACCTTAAAAATATGTCCAAAAGTAAGAATCGAATTCTTTTTTATTTTATCGCATATCTTCTACATTCGTATAGTATCAGATTATGGTTAAAGGCCAAAAAAATTTCTTAAATATCAAAACGGAACAAAATATATGTAAAGTTATAAGTATTATCTTCAGTGTCGAACTAATTCTACAGTCACATTAGCCTAATGAAGTATTTTTAATAACCAGCTTAAAATAAATCATAGAGGTCAAAAATGTTGAGTTGACATTTAATCAAATAGTAACAGAAAACCGGTGAAAAACAAGCTTAAAGAGAATAGTCGAATCGTGATTTTTGTTAAAAACATCGATTGTTATTCGTGGGAGTCCAATTCTACGTGTTCAGTAGTAGGTCAAGGACTGATAACATTTCCCACACCATGTTTGCATTATGAAGTATAAATACATCAAATTTTGTTAGAGCAAACAAATGCCTACGAAACTTTATCAATTCTACTCTTTATTTTTACAAATGTACACTTTGGAAACAATACCTCAAAATAAATATCTAAATACAAAATATGATTATTAGCCACGAAACCTTCATCGTAATTACAATCTAATACTTAAAATAATGAAATATTTTATTGTAAAACGTATTTATCAGTCTTGAGCAATGAACCTGTATTTTTGAAGTAATTTTTTGAAATATATCTTATACATACATTTGTAAACTTTACTATTAAAAGTGTACCTATTTAATGTAGCATTTACAAAAAAATATTTTAAAGTAACAAAGATTTAAGACATTTTATTATTTTTTGTTCTATTACAACTAATAACTATAACGCAAAAGCTAAATATTTAACCATGTAGCTTTTGTGTATAATAACTAAATGATAGTATATCAAGTGACCGAAGTATTAATTTAATGATACCTTGGATTGGATTACTTTGCCGACGTATTAAAGAATTCATCCTAAGGCAGGTCGAATCAGGCCACAAACAATGAAGCAGGTCAATTGTATCACATTACCATTGTTGTAATATAATAATGATAATAACATTATTAAATAGGTCTGCAGCAGAGGGCCAAAGCAAAGATGATCAGTTCATCATGAATGGAGCAATATTTTAATGTGCTTAATTATATTTTTTATACATTAATCTTTATAGAGAAATCTTATACTAACGTATAAAGGGCGGGCTTAATGCTAACTAGTAACAAGACAGCCGTAGATGGCGAAGCATGCTTACTCAGCATACGCTAAGCTTTCATGTATATGATCGTCGGAACAAAGTTTCACTATTATTTCTTCTGAACAACTTGTCCAACACATTTAGTACATTATTATGTACTCATGTTATGTGATGCAGAAACGCTCAGTAAACTCTTTCTAACCACTAGAATTCAAAGCGCCTTTGCAAAAGTTATTAGCCAAAATTAATAAACTGTAACCCGGATGTGATTAATCATTTGAATATTTGTATAATTCATAGTACTGAATAATTTTAACAATAATCATCTAGAAGATAATATCACTCTAATATTCAACTTAATTACCTCGAATCACGTAACTAATGAAAACATTAGAAAGTGTTTTACACTATAAGCATAATGTTATCGGTATTTCAAATGAACCGAGTTGTTTCAAGGTGACTTGAAAAAAAGTTATTAAACGTTTTGCACTTTAAGGCGCTAATATTGCAAATCCTTAAAACGTTATTCGGAACTTGCCTTAGACCCTGAAACATTTAACGACAACTTAGGCATTTTAGAGAAAATATTTAAAAGGATATAATCTAAAATATTTATTATATATCTAATAC
>DWLS01001500.1:0-21491 GCA_018246255.1 Pachliopta kotzebuea | reverse complement strand
GGTCTTATCGCTAACCAGCGATCTCTGCCAGACAACCTTTGGGTAGAAATTTAGCAAGTAGACCAAACCGGGAGGGATAGATATCTATGATACAACCGATAACGTATTGTTGACAAACATGTTTTCGTAATAATTCAGATATTTGTTATTGAAAATGAAATTGAAAACAATGATTACATGATTCAGTATAATTTTTTAAGTACTGATAAACAGTCGTACGATAAAGAAGACGACGTAACAAATACAAAAGAAAGACGACTGATAAATTTTGTATTATTTAGGTCACGCGGCACCTACACTGTTTAAATAATATCTAAATAAATCTCTGATGTATGGAATCATCTCTGGTTGGTTACCTTTACTAAGTAATAACATTTTGTAACTTAACTCGCATGCAAAAGCATACTTGCAATCATTCTTATATTTTTTGAAAACTGTTCGTTCTAAAGGGTGTAAGTAGTTCCCAACATCAACTTACAGGACCAAACTCAATCTTACCCACTCATGGTGCACTGTGCTCATCAACAAACGAGTCTCTGGCTTAAATCCCTTCATTATTGGGGAGACCAAAGTCCAGTAGTGGACGTCTATCAGCTTACGGAGTTCATCTATGTTTATTCATCATTACACGACAAATATTGTCTTAATATACAATAGTTAAAAACGTGTTCTGTAGACGATTCAATACGAAATGTTCATACACTATTAAGAATAAAGATGACTCATGTATTTTTACCGCACCGAGTAAGTTTAATATACACGAAGGCAGTTAAAATATACATATAATTTAAAAGGCATCCATAGCAAAATAGCTAACTAATTGCCTTTTAACACGAAGGTCCCTGGTTCGATTCAGGGACCACATGTTGCAGAGAAGGTTGTGGGTTTCATTCATCTGTTTAACTACCAGACTCGTGGTAAATCTGCCACCATAACATATTAACCGCTTTCTAGCTGTGAATATATAACAGCTAGAGTATTATAGACAAATACACTCAAATACTAAAGCCTCATTGTCACTTAACATCACGTGAAACTATTAGTTAAGCCTATTGGCTATAAATATTTGTTTGAAAAATAAGCTGTATTATTTTTTCAATATTCCAGTGTGTCGTCCATTTGTACCAAACGGTGGGACCCCTAATGAATATTTAAATAGTTTATTCAAGGTCCGCTGATTTTATTACGACCCATTGTCCATGTAGTTTAACATGTAATCTCTTTGTTTACAGGACAATTGTTACAGAATTAACATTAATGCAGTGAAAAATTAAACTATATTCCTATAATATATATTGAACTACTTGAACATAGCAGAACTACGCTTTATGTACTCTTTGTACTTTTAGATGTATGCTAATGAAAATATTATGAAAATTTATTCAGCTGTTTCTGAAGGAGAATTAACAATTACAAATAGACAGAGGGAAATTATAAAATTAGATTTAAGCATAAATTATGCGTTAACGCCGGTGTTTTTATCAGCAAATTGAATGCTTACTAACAAAAAATCGATTTAAACTAAAAAGCAATCTTAAACCATTAGCATAAAGTGCAAATTTCCATGTAAATTTAAAACATGATTAGTATGCAGTAAATAGTATGACTAACGTATAGTACATTATAAGGTGACTTTCATGCCGACGCGCTATAAACAGATTGTTTACTATGTATATAATCGTATTACTTCGGTCGCGTGAATGTTGACTATTTTTCACTATAAATGTAAATTATACACTAGCGTTATTAGTATAAAAGTAAAGGTTGTTGACTATAAAATTGTAGGTAGTATTAAATGAAGATCACCTTTGATCAAAGATTAGATTAGTGAGTTCTCAGACCTATTTCTATAACATTAAATATTACTAGGCTAAATCATGCTTTTTCAACGCTCTCTACTATAGTTTTAACATAGCCGATGTCTTAATCCTTTTTTTATTCCTGTACTTCCTTCCCCTGATGTACCTAATTAGAGTACAGATTTAACTAATCATCAATTCTTCCACGCTATTTTCTTTCTTTGTCTTTGTAATACACACTATGTCTTATTGCTACCTGAAATTTCATTTTTCTGTATACATTACGTATTACTTGTGCATATTATGTTTAGGTTTGTTGTAACCAATGCAACAAAGTTGCGTACATTGAATATAAACTTTTTAATATTAGTGTCAAAACAACGTCGCTTTTAACCATCAAACGTTCAGACGTGAATAAATTTGAAAAACAAAATATTATTGTACACTTCCGTCCATTATTTCAATATATGGTCAACGCGAACCGATGTGGCATAGCAATCGAACAATTGCGTAATGCTGGTACTCGTATGAGAGCCATGTGTTCACAGAAATCAGTGTTAGGAATTCTTCCTTTCACCGCAACTTTAAACACATGTCACATAGTCTCAGTTAATTTTAAATCAGAATAATATAAATAAAACTAATCCACTATTTAAATCACCTTTGTCGCAACCGGGTTAGTATTTGTCGGCAAATGTTGAACTGATTTAAAAATATGCTTTAAGAAAATCATCACCAATATTATTTCGGTGTATAACAGTATAAAATTAAAAAGTAAGTTTCTTAGTAACACTATTATGATGTCGAGACCTAATAAAATGATAACATTTTAATTTGCTTCATTTCGCTTAAATAATAAGACCTAACCTTTTAATTTTAGTTGAAGTTTGCATTGTAATTACCCTGAAGGAACATTCTGACGGATATCGCGAGGGTACATAGTGAAAAGGTCATTTGTGCCGTTTAAATTTACCTTTAAAATGTAATTAACATTCCACATCAGACCTGTTTATTGTTATTAAGCATGATAAACTTACAAATTCAAATTAAAAGCTGCATTTGACTTCTTCGCAACTGTAAAACGATTATTAGATTCCGATCGAAGATAATCTTCTCAATTACGAAAACCGTTACTACAACTTTAGAGGCTTGTCATATTCATGGATTTGCTGCACACTGGTCTGGCACAACTAATAAATCAAAAGATTATGAGGACAAAATTGTAATCGGAAACGGACAGTTGTGTTTGGACACAGTTTATTCGCGCAATAGCTCATTCGTCATTTCTATTTTATGAAAGCATAGCTTTCGCAGCACAGGAAGTTGGGGAGTGCAATTATTAATATAAGTTAAGTTGGAGTGATTCCAATGCTAACCACTACCAAGCATTACATAAAGTGTTCAAAGGAAGTGCTCTATTTAGATAACTGTTCATTGACACCGCTTTTACTATAACTATATATGTTTTAACGTATGTCCTGTACTTTACGCTCATTTAATATTATTGTAATTATGTGATTTTTTATGTGGCAGTATAAACAAAATGCCGGTTAAATTCCCTCGTTGGATACTCAATAAATTTAATCGCAAAGCATTTGTCTGCCAAGAAATCGTGTGCTAACTTAATTAGTTAGCTACACTATAATTATTTACATAAACCATAAGACAAGCAAGCCATCTTAGATCATCATTATCATTGTTCGCCGAATAACGCCCACTGCTGAGTTTTGGCAATCTTACATATTCATTTATTATTTAATAGAAACTATGTTAGTCAATTTATATGCTTTTACAGTAAACTACAATTCGAGGTATATAATTGCAGAACCTTCGGCCCTATCTATCGTTAGACGGATGATAGACTGGCAAAAGTAGGAGCTATGACCTGCGTGTGCGCACGTTGTCCGCACGGAAATAGCCTCACCGTTTTACTTTGGCACCGGCACTCGCTCCAGGAGAACAACTCCTAAATTCGATTCCCTGTTATATATAAATTTAGTAAACAATTGCTTAGAATTATTATAATCAGGCTGTTATAATTATAAGAAGTAAACAACTTTACCATATTAACTTAAACTTCTTTTGTTCTATTATTATTACACTTTATTTCTAGTCTGGTAACACACGAAAAACAGCTGCTAATATTCTGCTGTTTACTTATTTATTTAGGAAACCTTTATAATTATTTAATAAGGGTTTAATTACCTTCATTAATCTTAATCTTTTATTTATTTGTTAAAAATTGTTGGTCTGTTAGTGCACACAATTTATTATAGTAATACAGAATAGCAATGTACGCGTTCAATTCAATTTGAAGCATTAATGTAAGAGTTCTATAAATACATGAGATAGAAAAAGATAACATAAAGTTTATTGAAATCTAGAGATGAATACCTACAATTTTCACGCTGTACCAGAAATCTCAAATAAATATAGTCCTATTTATTTTTTAGAATGTCAAGTTTCTAAATACTTTAAGCGTAAAAAAGGTACTTGAATGATTGCAAATGGCTTTAGTGCATTATTTGAAGGCAGATTAGGTTACAGTCTAGATCATCAAAATAACTCTAGAGTATCGTAAAAAATTACACACTCATTTTGCACGAGACTAGAACATTCCAGGCTCATGTCAGGGAAACTGGGAGACAGCCACAGTAATGCTAGTGATGTATCGAAAGAATTTTATGAGGCATAATTTTCTTTTTTTAAAGAATTTTCAAACTCAAAATCAAAACAATAGTATTAATTAAAAGGTACAATATATGAAAGAATAAATGTGTTATTGAATGTTTTGACTGTGGGTTGGCAAGAATAAATTTCCAGAATAAAATTGACGATCTTCATCAGCTAATAGACGTCCACTGCTAGACATAGACATCTCTCAATATTGGGAGGTTTTATCTGTCTCCCCCACCAGGCTGACCCATTGCAGGTTAGTGGGTGTAGGTTACATCTCAAACAAATATTAAGATACGAAAATGTAAGAATCTCTTTGTAGCAGCATTTATATAACAAGAAAGTTTATAGGGATTTTTGATAATCTGATCTTAGTCAATGTTCTGTGAAAATCAATATTAACAAATGCAATTTTATATTGTCTGTCTAATCATATCCTCTTGCTAACGAAAGAAATAGCGAATTTTAACAAATTTTGTTAAAATGGTAAATTACAGCACGAAAAGAACTCTTTCTCGTATTTATTTCGCTGATACGGTGTACTTTTAGAATTAACCATTACAGCATTAGTTAGTTGTCTTTATTGACCTGTAATGTCCCATCTCTAGCACTAGACACGTTTTTCTCGCTAGAACTGACGATCACGGATTATTTTCAGCCGATGACATACAAATGCACCTAGCATTATGTGATGCGTCTACGTCGCTGAAATACTGTTGAAAGCGGCACCGAGGATGTCTTTTTTATCTACATTATTCTCACACTTGACCTCAATTTACCAAGGTGTTAAGTGACAATAAGGCCGTGGATAGTGAAGCGTACTCATCCAAAATACTCAGACACTCTTATATTGACAAGAGAATACAGAAACGCTGTACTGGTGGTAGATTTGCAATATGAAAGTGACTAGCCAGGTAAGTTAGAAAAAATCTTGCCTCTGAACTCTGCAATATATTTAGTCTCGGCACCATATGCTGGTATATACTGGTGGTAGGTCTCTGTTGCTGGAGACCGTCTAGCTACAGTTAGATACTACGGCTGTTCCTATTGCAGATAACTAACAGTATTGTGCGGACTTTACTGTGCTCAGATTTGAAAGGCGTTGTGAGCTAGAAAAATTACTGGGATAACGAGACTTAACACCTTACTTCTCAAGGTGACGAGCGCAATGTGGTGCTCTGCATAGCATCTTAACTAGCACCACGTTGTTATCGGCAAGCGTATCACTTACCATCAGGTGATCGGATTGCTCGTCTCGTCATCTCGTCGAATAAAAAAAACACGATGGCAGTTAAATAGATATATCTGATACACGATACGTTACGTGTTGAGATTCCTGAACATAAGCAGGTAAGTCAAGACTGACCAGTATAAAGATTTTTCAGGGGGCCCAAGTCCAGTAGTGAATGTTAAGATAAATATATTCCATACTAATAACTTTTAGACTAAAGCCGTTTTAAACATCGAAATGGAAAGTAGTCGGATTGAAATTTTGGCAAAGGAAGCAGTAAATTTGTCGTTTTGGACGTGTCTATGGAAACATCTCGGCTTTATTTTTAAAACGCAACGGGAGTCGAATGGTTTTGACGCAAATTCTAGCCGAGATCGGGCAAACTTCCAATAAGATTAAAAAATTATATTCTCCGTATGCATATGGTGCTAATGTAAAATTATGTTCGTTTTATTGCAAGTTTTATGTGTTTCAATTTTATGCTAATGTTTATCTGTCCAAGTCTTCGGGCAGAGAGTACCTTGTCAAAGGTTATAAAACCCTGAAAGGTTCAACATGAGATAAATTAAAACGATTTTTCTTATACATGAGATTCGAAATATCAAACGGAAAGGCTTTTTTTACCAGTTGGAATGTAAAGGTAAGAGGTCACTCTTAGCAAAGATTTTCCATATACAGTAACATAAAATATTACTATATTGATTATTAAGAAGCGTGATGTACTGTAATTACTTTAATTATTGAATGTACCTTTGCAGGTCTCGAAGCTACTAAGTAAATAATCTGACAAGGTCCTAATTATTATAGAAAACGTAACATTCAAAGGATAAATTATAACAAATAATTTACATTATGATGATTGAGAGACAAATAATTTACATTAGATAGGCGACATTTTTTATACAATATTATCCCCTAGCAAAGTGTAGTAAGTACCTAGTATTCATTTTTGTATAAGAGAGCAATATTGAAAAGTGTTGAAAGAGCAAGTTGAAAACTTATGTTATAGATATGATTAAAAAGATCGTTGTCTAAAAGAATGTAGATTAAATAATAGACAAAACGATGTGCATGTGCCTTCATTGATTAAAAATAAAAGTGGTAACTAGAGCAGAAGTATTACAGCCTCTGTAGTTACAACAGTTGGCACACGGCCTGGTGTGATTAGCAATTTTCAACAAAGGCAAGCATAAAACATCAATTTAAGAATTAACAACAAAAATCAACAAATTGGTCACATGTTATTGCTTCATTGACTAAATCTGATTATTAATTTATTCTAATATTAATCTCTAAGCAGTATCTGTGTAATATTTACTACTACTTTTGTCATAATGCGCATAACAATGTAAACCTGATCGGTATTTATAATACAAAGAAAAAAGAAAATTTTCCTAAATTTGTCTAAATCCTCTGAGCTTCGTCAAAACGTTTTTATATAACATAACTAATTCTTAAGACCATTTATCACTTTGACCTAGTAATGAATTACCTACCAACCACAGCAGAGTGGGAAAAAGTAACATTTTCAATCAACACAAATGGCGACTTTGATAGAGGTATCCAGAGACGCAATAAAATTATACTACGAGTAGAGAGAGAGTAGTAAATATAAAAAAATATAAACAGAAATCTGTAAATTTTCTTTAAGGATATCCTGGGGCATAAAGTTAATCATCTTTACTTCGATGATCATAATGATGGTAGTATATATAGTCGTATATGAAATTGTTTCTGATTTAAAATAATTGATATTAACACCATCTATGTAAAGTGTTTTTGATAGCGGTTTTTTCATAAAAAATTGCGGTTAGTGTCCACAACGTCCACGTGGTTAGAAACTTCTAGATGTTTGCAAACGGTTCGCTTAGATGTATTTCGGGCCACGCACTGTTAGCGTTGCGTACATTTGTAAACATTGCAAAAATTGAGATGGAGCAGACTGCGCGAGCTGGTACACGTAGATAAAAATTGAAATAGATCTTGGCTAGGCGCCGCGTGCGCAGCGACTTAGGAAACTGGGTCGGACCACTGTTTACCGCGCCTGAATGCGGCCACATGCTCAGCCGTACATTGTTAAACCTAACCTTTGCATTTGAAATATAATACTACCACTCCTCTGAACACGACCAGAAGTTAGTAATAGCCATTGTTATATCATTCAAGCAATAATTTAAGAATTTTTATGAACAAGCCGGATGCACGACGCATTATCCAAGTTCTCTATTACTTTATTAGATTAGAATATTCGCAAACTTCCTAGATGCCAATTTTCATGCTTTGTATATTCCTTTTTCCTGCTTCCACTTTGTTAACTTTGATCTTTCATATCTCCTCAACTAGACTTTTTATTTCTTTCATTCTGTACTTCATTTTATGCTGAGAGAGAATCCATGTAGCTTTTCCGGTTTAAACGTTACAAAAGTTACAGAGTAAATCAGCTCATCAATTTCTTTTACGTTGATGCAATCAGGTGATAGAAATCAAAATGATAAACATCGGCTTTTTTAAGTCGCCGAAGCGAAAAAACGTGCAGTATATCACCTGATGTTTATTGATACGTTTGCTGATAATATTATCGATGTAGGGATGATATACTCTGGCCCATATTGTGCAACGATGACTGTATTAAATATGTGGTAAGATTTTTTGTCTGGTTGTTCTTGTAAAAGATATTAACTCATTAACTCACAATTAAGGCAGATTATAAATTTCATCACACTCCAAAAATATCCTAGAAGAAACTACTATTTTATGTATATTAATTGATACAACAATAAACGTAACTAAAACAAAATACTATAAAACTTCTAATAATGATTACGCACCTTACTAAAAAGAAAATAAAATTTTTTTCTTTGTCTTATAACAAAATTAGAAAATAGCAAATACAATAATTTATAACGAATGGCTAACAAAAAGAAATTCAATAGAAATTTTCTTCTTCCGTGTATTTGAATGCGGATATTGAAACTGTCCTCGCCCCACCATTTCCTTATTGCAGAAAATATTTGCCAATGTCTGCTATGAGCCTGTTACTTGAAAATAAAACAAAGAATTTATTGTTTAATTTGGCAACTAAAATACATATTCATTACGTATGCTTATATAATTTTATATAAAAATTGTTGATTTTTTTAATAAATGTTTCTGCCTGTAAAAGAGATGATGGGATCTCTACATTGAATCTCATCAGCTTATGAATTAACATTCCACTAATTCCATTATCAGCGTTAAATTAAATTTAAAACAGAAGAATGATTGGGAATTGCAATCAAATACTGAAAATTTTTCAGCTCTTTAAACAATAAATGATTCAATAAAAATAGCAAATAATAATAACAAAACAGTTATTTGGAACTATAAACCAAAGGAAATTATAAATATATATAATATTTACTTGCGGTATATTTCCTTCCTTATATATTACTATTACTAGTACACGGTACACCTACACTAATAATTAAAATAGTTTCTCATTCCTACTGGAAGAGAACTCTTTTTTAGGATTAAGCTCGCCTTTGGCACACGGTTATTTGTTTTAAATAGTTTTGAAAATACATGTATATGTGTGTATTGTACATAAAGAATAAATAAATGTGAGTCTCATGTTATCGATAAACAGTTCAAATTATGGTTGTAGTTCGATAGTGTCTGTGATAGGTAATCAACTGGTCACCAGATCTCTAACTTCGGTCCATTAACATTACTATAAAACTTAAGTAAAGAAGAAAAATCATTTTTAGTAAGTGTTATGTATGAGTGTTTATTAAATGCGAATATACCTAATGTATGAAATATTACTGAACGACCTTAAAAAACCATGTAACTTTAAATGCCAATGACCTACTCTTCAGGAGGCGATAAATGCGTTCATTGCCAGTTATCTTCGCATGCAATTCATCAATGACATTTTATTATTAAAATCATTTTCTGCTTACGCGACTTCAGCCACGAAATGCATAACACGATTCCGATTTAACAGCAAACATGAAGTATTTATATTATCTCCAATGTAATAAGGTAATATATTCAAAATAATTTGTATTTCCAGCTAAATTATCACAATTATATTCGGATACTGTTCAAATACCAGAAAGTTTCATCGTAACAGAAAAGGAACTGATGAGACGTAGACATACGCAATCTTACATTTGTCTACTTTATGACTGTTTCATAAAAAAACTACAATTTTTTATTATTTAAAATTATAAACCTTGATGATTTTTCCTTTTAAACAATTCCTGTATTTCTAAACATATCTTAACAACTCGATCTGGACATTCGCTATGCTAGGATATGATTCGCTTTTGATCTGTTCAAATTAAAATGATCTAGTGTTATTAATTAGAGTAAAAGATACGAAAATGAAACACTAGGGTTATCTGACCAGGTAAGTACTACAAAACTGCAGCTTTTTACCACTAAGCACTAATGTACATATTATATCGTTGTTCCAGTTTGTAGACTGTTTACCTTACAAAATTAAAGGGTTAACGAGAAACTTCTATTTCAAAACAACGAGTGTTATTTGTGATATGTAAAGTTTGATAAGAGCTTCGTTATTACAGGCAAGCTTTATCCTTGCCATATGACGTGATGAAAATTTCATCTGCGATATTTTTCACTACGAACAAAATATGAGTTTTCTTAACAAAACAACATATTGCATCAGACAAGTCTCATACTGTGGAAAGCCGCGCGTGGTAACACACGTAACATTACTTCGTGAGTCACACATTTGACTCAGTGTATTAACTGAAAAATGCATGACGATGTGTGCAAAAAACATTTCATTAAATCTTTAAATATTTCATCACATCAAACTATAGAGGCGGATCGGAAATTACACAATAAATTGATTAAATTGCGTTTCATGAATAAACCGCCAACATATTGCATCAAGTAGCAGAAGAAATATGTTTCAGTTTCATCATTTGTTGTACATATACAAACTCACAATAAACAATCATTAAATCAATTAAATTTTTATTCAATCTAAATAAGTCATTATATCAAACTTTTTAATATAATTTTATATATACTGTCATTTTGGCGAGTAGTACTTGTTTTAATAAAAATAATAAAGAGAAATGAAGTAGGTAATCCTACAAAACATTTTATGTGTAACTGCTAAAGAAAAAATCAAAAAGATTGATTGATCAGAACTTAGATTTTATTTTTGTTTATATTAAAGATATTCTAGACAATTTTTCGTTATTCGCAAGAACTAGACGCCAGTAAATCGATTTAGCCTTGCCCGCGACCGCATTCACGGGTGAGAGAAGTTAAATATGTCACGGGAAATATTTATACGACAGTGTGTTTATGTAATCGAAGCAAAATTCGCGAACCAACTTCCGCGATCACAAATAAAAAGCTAAATGATTAAGAGAATCTAAAATCGTTTCATATCGTACACGCTTTTGCGTCAATACCTTGAATGTATTACTAATCCTAACTAGCACTTACTTGAAAAAATACTAAATTTCGTCAGATATCTTTGTAATATATTTTAGCCGCTTTCACTTTCCCTGTAACAAAGTTCCTTTTCGGGGCTACGTTAATTAATAATATGTAATAATTTTTATTTTGATTGTAGGCTGTAGATGGTAACATAATTGTAATAACTAAACTTATCACTTTCCGCAGTATTTGTTATATTGTAAATACGTTTAAACTGTTCCTGAAATCGAGCAGGTGAAAAACAAAAAGCCGACAATTTTAGCAATCACAAACGAAGTCGTCCATTTTGGTGACCACGTCCACAAAATGTGTATAAACGCCACATTAGCTATGCTAATTAAGCAAATTTACACGAATCATGAGAATAAACATGCGCTCATTTCGTATTCTACAGCTGGCTTTTTTTTGGTTGTTGCCGTGTTTTACATCAAAATGGAATATTCCTAATTATATTTTTAATTTTTATTTAAGGATTAAACGATATTTACATGCTGCGATCTTTTTACTTCACCTTTTTTAATATTATTATAGATAATTATCATTGGCTGTCTGTTATGATATCAATATAAAGTTTAATATAGTAACTACCAATTCCATTGTTTCTAACCGTTTGCTTATGTATGTATATTTATAAGTAAAAATCTAATTTGTAA
Source organism: Pachliopta kotzebuea (assembly GCA_018246255.1). Classification (NCBI taxonomy): domain Eukaryota; kingdom Metazoa; phylum Arthropoda; class Insecta; order Lepidoptera; family Papilionidae; genus Pachliopta; species Pachliopta kotzebuea. The sequence goes on along the minus strand of DWLS01001500.1, from coordinate 9,666 downwards.
TATATTTTAATAATGTTTTTTGTGCCTAACAGTATGAACGTGTTTAGTGTTCGTGTTGTTTTTACAATTTGTCCTATACATCTTCAGTTTAAGCTACACGTGGGAAAATGTAAATATATGAGTCAACATCCCAAAACGCAAATTATAATTAGTGTGTAATCTTAGAGTAATTTTTAATGAATGTATAAATGAGTATAGTAGAATAAACTCAATTAATTTGTGTACGAGACAGGTAAAATAAAGGAACCGATTTTTCTTTGGCTACCAATATATTACGCTCGCTAACGATCATGTTGAATACAATTCAACCGAATGTTTTACGAAAAACTGAAGAATTGAAATTTTGAATATATAAGAAAAATAATTGTCTTGTTTAGTATTATAATATTCGCTGTGTGTAAACATTCCTTTTCTTTAAAGCCAGCTCTATGGCAGGCTGCGAACAAGTCGAGGCGTGCCGGAAGCTGCCCCACCCGCCCACATTAATTATGGCCACAGGCTACGCTAAGTAATTTATTTCTATGCTCATTCTATGGAACCAGTTTCTGACACCACATCTCTAACTTCTTATTTATGTTTCTACGTCGTAATTTCAACAAATTTTGTTGTAATAAAAATCTTAAGACGCAATTTTGTTATTAACGTGTCCGTGTTTAACAACCGTATTACGCAACTTAAAACTAAATTATATAGATAATATATTAATGATCTGGGCTTTCTAAGATAAATAGTAATAAAATTAATTGCATGTATATCAATAATAGCATTTAGCATAGGTAGCGCATTGAAGAAAAATTTTAAGTGTTTTTTAGTACCTTATCGCTCTTTCTAAAAATTTCTAGGCAGTTACCGCCGTAGCATATGTTTCTACCACTAAACAGTAATATACAACCAGAACTTTATTCCAGTTTAAAGGTTGTTTGCTAGTAAAATTACTAGATTAATGATATTTAATATATATCAAATGAAAGCGAAGAACGCAATTGTTTGTTACTATCTTTTACGTTTTTCATTATTATGGGCAAGCGCATCTGTCACTTTAGACATTGTTTACTAGCACAAAAAATGGTTTGATAAGATAACATAACATTCACTAACCAGGTGATACCGTAATTTTTAGCTAACAACATCAACTTATGTATAAATTCAGAATCAGTGACAGATATTTCAGATCACACGTTATAAATACCACGTGTAGCGTATCATTCTTCATGCCAATACCTACAGACAGTAAAATGCAAAGAACTCTGTCGCGCGGTTAGCGGGTCAAGGAACAAAGCGAATTTAGAACCCAATGCTAATCTACCGAAATATTCTGGCTTCCTTTTCAATGTAGGACGGAACGCCTATGGAGCATGAATACGCATTTGTTACAAGAACTGGTGGGAGCTCGCAAATATTACAGAAAATTTACGCACTATTAGACCTGTCTCTTTAACAGCAATTATCTATCAGAAGCAGCTTAAGATAAAGATATTTTTATTACCCCCAGTCATTTCAATTACGATCGTTTGGTTATTTGTAAACCATGTACATAAACCCGTTTGTAGGTTTTAATCTACGGTTGTGTTAAGTAAGTTAGGTAAGTGATTGAAAACCTAATATTGCAAATCGGTCGAACAGTGAAGAAAACAATGTAAGAAATGGACATCTTCCTAGTACATTCATGGATAAGACTACCGACAACGTGCACTTGACCAAAGTTAAGGACAAATTTGCTTAACTCCCAGCAGAGTAAACTTTAGGAAGAAAGCTCTTCTTATATTATGATCAAATGAAATTCCTTACCTATAAAATACATTAATTTCAAAGCTGTTCCACTTTCAAACTTATGTACATAAAGGATAATCTTAGTTAGGAATAACAATAGAACTGTAATATCGTTAAGGAAACTTATTTATATTCATATGTGAATACGCATTTAGCAGGGAAATAAATTTACAAAATCATTAGTTATATATTTAGTCTTTTAAGTAACTGCAAATATGTAAACATTCTATTATTAAAAAAGAAATAACGATCACTCATTGTAGATTAGTATTCGTGTTAGCAAACACTTTAATCCCTGTGACATAGGTACTACGAAAAGATACTGTAAACAAGAGGACAACGCGGTCTACGCTACAAAAGATGTCACCTTGACAAACTCAATTAATTACGCTAAAAGTATCAAATCATCGTATGTAATTTGTAAATATACTTAGCGAATTCACACCAAGGTAATGAAGTAAACACAATTTAGCAAAAGCAAGCAAATTTAGGCAAACAAATTGGGACAAAATGTGGTAAAGTTTCAAACCAGGTCATAGTGATTGAAATAAGTTATTTTAATTGTCATGAAACATTGTTTCACTTGTATAACTTAATATTCTATGTTACATATGCGGGAGAAGGCTTTTGCAGTAATTTTAACCATATTCGGACTTGACTTTTACAATTTTTTAATTCCTGGTCTTCCCGATCTTCGTCTTCTTATGTGTAACTGAGGGTCGCCAGATCTACTGGAGGATGGGCGCTTGCTCTTTTCTTGAGAATTTCAATCATGAACCTGTCCCGGAATATAATCAGAATCTCTTTAATAGGTAAATCCAAGTTCAGAAGCAAAACACAAGTGAAGTTTGTATGTATTAAAATGTTAATATTTTCATAATTTCAAATTATTAAGGTAAACAAATAAAACTATTATCTAATTATGTCTTGTCATCTATAATTTCAAATTTTTTATAACAAAAGAGGGAATCCCTGCGATTCTTAATATTATTTATTAAGTTTCTTTTGATATAAAAGTAAATCGTCCATAAACTTTGCACTGTTAATGCTGATACAAGGAATATTTAAAAGTAGTTGTATAATTTACTTTAAAGAATTTATTGAACTCAATTCTTTGAATCGTTTATATCATATTTATTCTAAAAACCGAATTTAAAAAAATATTTCCTTTCTGTTTGTTCTGGATAAAATCACTGGACTGACTTTAACAGGAATTTCACTAGTTCCTAACTATAGAAATACGGCGAAACAAAAGGTCTTAGCACTTATTAAATTTACTTTAAATTCTTGGAATAATTATAAAGAATTCGCGTATAAAATGTATGAGCTTGTTAAGGTTCAATTTATTCAAACGAATTTGGTTTGAGTTACCTAGCAGTGCACCGTCTGCCGATATCAAGTAGTGCTCAATATAATTGATAGTAAAAACAAAAACAAAACATACCGTTGCATTGACGAAACATTGCATATATTATTTCATGATACTGTATTATGATTTGAAGGTTATCTGAACACCGGTACATCGTACACTAATCACAATAAACAATTTCGATCGAAGTAATTAATGTCAATAACTTAACGAAAACAACATAGAGCTTTTTGTATTATTAGATTTCTGGGACAGCATCGAAGCAAACAAGATTTTAATTAATAATAACAAATAAGGAATAATGTTATTATCATTGTTGTATTAATATAAAAAAGCATTAGTGTCTTTATGCATATATAAACATTATCGTCTTCGTTACTTCAACCTATCCATTGTCTACAGTTGAACATAGATCACTTCAATCGATATCCAGAGCGAACCGGTTCGATTCCGCCTCCTTCCAACGATTCCCTGCAATGTTCACTAGGATGGCAATACGTAGTCTCCACTTAAGGATATTTCTGCCTCATCGACCATCCGATCTTTGCACTTCATGACCTGTCTATATCCAATTCAGTTTACTAATCCGATTGTCCATGACAACGGACATTATTTTTCGAATCTTGATTCGGTTCTCTTCGAATTCTTGAATCGGTAAACAGTATTATTATCAGCTTCCTCCTAAGATCTCCACTTCAACCAGATAACCAGTATAATAAACCTTTGATTAAGCTTACAACGAAAGTAAAAATTTGTCATTAACATACCCGGTACATAAGTTATCATCAATAAGGGTGTTGCAAAGAGTAAGAGGAGACACAAAAAGTTTTATGCAATGTTTAAGTGATGTTTATTATGAAATGATTTCTTTTTTATGAATCACGTGTTGCTTTGACTCTGTCATATTAACGTTGTACATAAGCCGGCTTCCGTCGTTTTTAATACCGTTACAGGTAATGTGGTGCAAACAGATCCAGTCGACAGCCCGAACCCGTCCAGCGGCGTGGCATTGACCCACTCTCATGTTTAAATATTAATACGACCGTCCAATCTTCGGCGTTTCGTAGATTTCGTCTGACATTTTTGGTGGTGATTTTCCTCAGTTAATAATTTAACATAACAACACTTTTGGAGAACCGGCAACATTATTCACGGATGTCTTTACTTATAAAATGAATACAACGGCGATATTTTTACCAACTTACTGATTTGGATTTATATTTCATATTGTAATTATTTCATGTTTTTTATTTCAGGTACATTCAAAGAACGGGATAAGGAAAAAATATTGTAAAACCTTCATCGATTACTTAAACTACTTACAACAAACAAGACACTTACAACAAATATGATGATGAATAATAAATACTATTGAGCATTAGGTATTCTTTGACTTATCCCAATCACTACATGTAACTAAAATAACGAAAATCGTTTTGCATTATTTATTTAAGGTGTTTTAGCTATTAAAACAACTTTCTGCAATAAAGGACAACAATAACTGATCATTGAACATATATAACTTTTCTATTAATAGTGTGTACATATAAACTATTGTTAACAAAAAAATCCTGCAAAAATAATTCTAACATCTATAACATATATACAAAGACTAAAATAATTTAAATAATTAGAGAACATAATAAAAAAATTAAATAAGAAATTACACTCAGCAATTATAAATACACTTGAATGTAACTTTATTAAAATTACTTTTAAGTACATGATAATCGAAAACATTTGCAAATATAATCGATCTCATAAAGTGTCTGCGAAAACGAGATTATGCGTAGGTAAGTGAGGCAGGCGATCTAACGGTGCCAAGGTGCTGATAAATGTTAAATATGGTATAAATTGCATTACAAAACGCTGATGAATAAAAAATACTCTTTTTTATAGATTATGTCTTTTGATAAATAGCTGTATATAATAAAAGTTACAGCATTATATTGAATTAAATATTTTTTATAGTTTGTGAGCAATCCTAAATTCCCATGTCGGCGAAAGGTTCATACGCACTTCACCAACGCGATGTACATATATTATATGGCCTTGACTCTCCCCTTGTAAAAAAGGCCTTGAGTTCCAGAAGCGGGAACATTAAGAGTGCTGTTATTTTTATTTATTTTAAAGTGTTCATGGTGCTTTTCTTAGTACAGGCGTCCATAGTCTTCTGTAACTATCCGCTACCGGACAGGTCTGCTGGTATGCCAACTTATTGGTATAAAAAAGGTATTAATTGTTTCTTTATATAAATATAAACTTATTCAATACTTCGCGAAATAATTTTACTCCTGTTTCAATAATTTTCATTGTTATATTAAACATAATTAATTTAATTTATTTCAATGCAATCATATCCGAAATTCCTAGGTTAGTATGATCAGGAATGTTGTTTTGACTTTGACAGATATTCTTGTATCTAGTTTATCATAATCTACATTTTAGACACAACCTAAATTATTTTGCATAAAACAATACATTCAAAGTATCTAAAATATAATTATATGAAGTACACAAAACCTAATATTAAACACGACAAAATATGCTTAACGTTTCGTATACATATAGTACAATGTATGCATAAGACTAATAAAAATTTAAAAAATTTTTGGGGTCTGTTAACCTACTTACTAAATGTTTTTCGCTAAGGAAAAATTAAATAATGAGTTTATATTGATACACTATTTAACAAAGTCAAAGTATTGACGAGACTACTCCAAGTCTAATATGTTGACAGCAGGAACACTGCAATGCTGTTACGACCACAGATTTACAATATGAATCCTTACAAGCAACCAACCGTTTAGCCACTACGCCACATGCCTATATTATTAACTAGTTTAAAAAACATTTAAATAGAAGATTTACATTTAACATAATATAACTACAAGTTAACGAAGATTCTCATAGAGCAACGATGTAACCTATGGCGAATTGTGCAAAATTATGATGCAATCCCTCGGTCTTTTGCAGCAGTCAACGACTTATTCAGATCAACTTATTACAATAATATCAACCGAGATTACTAATTGAAGTTAATTTTCTATTAACACACCATTTTCTCGTTACAATGTTCTGCATTGAATTAAGGAAAGGTAATGTTTACTAATTCAGCGTCCATTTACTTTCGGAATACCTTTCTTACAAACAGAAATTGATATTTTTTTTACAAATGTATGTATTCACTATTCATTGTTATAATTATCACAAAGTTAAGTTGTTCTTTAATAAACCAATCTTAACCATAGACTAAATGATTTTTTTAATAATTTATACACAATATTTGTTAATACCAAAAATATTTAATTCTATTAAATTTTTTCGCATGTTTAAAACTATTTAATTGGAAATTGTTATGCATTTGAAATACAAAGCAACTTAACGAGAAAATGTTTTATGATGAACTACTATGAATTAAAATTAACGTTTGTTTTTCATCTATGGTATGTCTACTGAATATATTTCTTTGAAGAAACTGGGAATAATTGTCAACGGTTAGTTCCCCTTGGCATCACAGGCATTTTGCAGCAAGGTTTTTTTTTTGCGATATTCTTTGATAAATGTCTAGTAGTAACTTATAATTAACATAAACACTAGACGTTAAAGAACCGTTGGTTGCATGTAGAAAATATCCATGTTTGCATGTCACAGCGAGCACTTTGAATTTCAAACGAAGGGAATAGGTTACTGCCCCAGTTTTAAAGGTCGCCGAGTTCTTTAAGAAAGGTAGTAAATTACCTCTGAATCATCATTATGCTTTTGTTATATAGGATTAAATAATTTTAACCATTCAATTCAATATTATTAATTAATACTTGTCGTTCTGATTTAATCTGAATGATGTTTTTTTAGAACAAGTTTTAGTTCTAATAATTTTGTTTTAACGAAATAAGGCGAGTAGAACGTTTACTTTTGGCTATTGATGTAAAATTTTGTTATACGAAAATCCTTATATACCTTTTTAAAATGGCAAGCAACAATTGCAACTGTCAGAATAGAAAAAAATTAGAAATATTTATGAAATTACACACATATAAGTACTATCTGTTTCAGTCCCCTAACTACTGGGGGAGGCCTATGCCCAGCAGTGGACGTCTATAAGCTGATGATGATCTCTTTCAGGCAACCTTTATAATTGCTAGAAAGTGCTAGTGAGGAATTAAAAAATAGTATTGACACATTATATATACCACGTTTTAAATATATTAATATATTTTAACATATAGGTGTTGCCAATTTGTTGAAGCTCACACTCAAACATCTGGTCTTGGTCACTGATTTAAAATTTTGTATTAAAGTCATTTTCTCATTTCATTACCGTTGTTATAAAAAAATCTTTAACCGCGACAATAAACCTTGCAATTGCTTGTATTATAATGACCTCGTCGAAACCAGTTTGAAGCGAATACATTGTTACGCCTACGATACTATCAGTTTACTAAAATGGAACAGGTGCAGCTTCAGGAATGTCTGCCGTAAAACCTACACTTAGTACTTAATTACACCGCTACGTAAAATTGAAGTGCCAATTTGTTATACAAAAATTACAGCTTTTACTCAAATCTTATGTTTCTTTATACGATACTTGTGCCAAAAAAACTATTTAATTTTTCTTTCAACTCCCTCGTTCGCGTATCACTGAACCGAAATTGTCAAAATTTTTACTAGACCTGTACGACACAACTGTATATACTTAATTAAAACATATATATTGTTATTTATTAATAGCATTGCAGGTTTCTTTTGGTACAAGTAAAAATAATAGTAATGTAAATAAAATCAATGCATACTTGTATTACAACGTCTGCCGAGTTCATCCAGTTCATAATAAACATTTAACAGTTTCATTATCGATAAATAGGTTATCTACCTCCAATGAGAAATATACAATATTATCATCGTTCAATACATTTCTTTAATAAAATATGTGATAATGGTAACTGGTGCAACAAGAATAATTGTTTCGCAGCCGTATATAGAATGATTAGTATAGCATTCACAGAGATTTATATGGAGATGCCAGTGTATTAATATCTCCAACTATATAGTATATATCATATTTAATTATTATTACGCGAAAGAAAGACTGACACTTATTTTTAAATATATTATGCGCACAATATAAATCCATTAAATTAAATGAAACTATGTTTTTTCTTGAACAGTTCAAAGCTGTCGGTGTCAAAATTTACAGTCATAAACTTTCAAAATAATTATTAATTAAACTCCAGTGGAATTTCGACCATCGACTGACCACTAATTTAAATAAAATCATGAACCCTTCACCTGCCTACTGCTGAATACTTATGAGCCACTCCCTAATAATAACTTTGAACGTACACCAAATTACCTTCATCCATCAAATTAAAGGCAAATCACCCGAAATCGTTTCTAGAACATTCTAATTCATTGCAAATTTAATTTTGTAATATTTTGCAAATAAAGTAGTCCTTTCTCGAACTATTTATACTATTGATATCTTATAATCGATCTATAACACGCGAAATGGTAAAAGAGTCATTAAAAAAACTATAAACAATCCAACTATCAAGATGATTCATAGTAATGACGTCAATTATCATCGCGGTGATTTTCACTGTCTTTTCGTTCAACATTAAGCTTTTCAATAAAAACGGAGAGAAATTAATTTATACAGAATATCTTTATAGTTATTTGGTAAAACGGATGACAAATAACAATAAAATAAAAAATATTATAACTATGTTATATTTCCTGTTTTATCATTACAAATCTTTTTTTCGTACGTATTTTAACGTATTTGTTATAAGCAGAATGAATGTCTATGTATTGTATATTAAGTACGTCCCTTCGCGGGACAAAGGAGGTTTATTATGAAGACTTTTTTGTGTACAATAGATAAAAACTACTCATTAGTTTCACATGATGTCAAGTAGCAGTAAGGTTAAAGTTGAAAGTTACATTGCTGTAAGTCTCATAGTTTGATAATGATAGCACAAATGTTACAATAGCGATTTACAATATAATACAATAAGCAAGTCAGAGGGGTCTCAAGGAAACTTTTCATCAGCCAAATACTACTTGTGGAATCAACCTGGCAATCTTCGTATTACATGGCAAGAGGATAGTCACTGCGCGCGGATGCAATTAACAACTAGCGAATATATTAGGTAATATATAAAAGTGCATTGAAAATTTGTAAATAATTCTAGCATGACTATTCTATGATTTAAAATTGGTATACTGCGTTTTAAGTACTTATAAAGTTTTAATTTGGAGCAGTACTTTGTTAGAAGTTGGTAACCAATCCGTGGAGGTAGGGAATACGCCTGTCGCCTCACAACTAGGTATGTAAGTCACGACAGTTGGAGTGCAGTTACTTCGCAGAAGGGAAGCCCTCTAGAATAATGGCGTTCGCTTTAAAACAAGTATTTATTAATCGAAACCGTGTAGATATGTATAAAAATTTTACAAATACAAATACAAATATACTTTATTGTGCACTATCACAGAGTTACAAAAAAAGAAAGTACATAAGGATTTTC
>DWLS01001499.1:0-21494 GCA_018246255.1 Pachliopta kotzebuea | reverse complement strand
CGTGTATTAGATCTTTTTAACGAAAATTTGACAATTCTTAAAAGTCTAAACTTACCTACAGAACACTGGGACTTCATACTATGTTATCTTTTGTTATCGAATGTGTTGTTGAGTGATAGCCGAGGGCCAAGATTCTCACCACCCTGTATGATACGGGAAGAGTCTTGACGAATTCAAATTAAAATAACTTGTTTACTTATTTAGCCCTTCAAGTTGAAGTTTTAATTAATACCTCCGCGTATAATAAGGTGATAATTACGATGTTTACACAGCGCATCATTGTAGCTTGCCTCGACAAGAGTCTATAATTCTAGATTCCAATACTATTTTACACAACGTAGCGTTATAAATACGTGCTACAGGACAAATCCAAATTTACAATATTATATACACTACAGGACAAGCCAGATAGACAGTATCGTTGCGCCTTTTTCTGTGAGTAAAGTATGGTAAGTATTTCTGTGTTTTCGTATGTCAGCCTTCTTGGCTTGATACCAATTGGATTTTAGGAGGAAGACGCGATTGCCAGAAGAAAAACAGACGATTTTTCTACTGTGGGAAGAGTCTTTATTGCGTGAACAACAACTATGGGTTCGCAGAGATGTGTGAAAGTGTTCTCGAGGACTTGAAGTATAGGTAAAGATGTAGGTGTTTTTGTTAATAGAAGTCCGACTTCAGAATGATAAACACTATCAGCGAGAGCTGTCAATGCGAGGGCATCAGCGTAAAGCTTAAGAGAAAAATTAAAAAAGGCTGTGTTAAATATAAACTAAAATATTGATACTCTTAACTACGCCGAACTGTTAACCAGAGAAATTTCATTGAAAAAGAAACAGTGATTATATAAGAAAAAGTAAATAAAACTGTCAATCGGTGCCAAAGTACTTAATCCTCGTGCCTCCACGCGAATTAATCGCAGTACTTTCGCTTTTTATGTTACTTGCTAACGACTTATCTTAGGACACTAAAGCAATTTCAAAACGACACCCGAATAACAAGCCAATAATCGTTAGCAGCGATTGGAAAACAAAACTGTGATTATACCGGCATTATCTTCCGTAACTCGAACTCTTTCATCTCGCTCTTACATATTTGTTTTTATATCGTGTTCTCATTCGTCTCGGGAGAGCTTTGCGGAAATAGAGTGACATTACTTTAACGAACTTTCGATGTACCGTGTCGGTGGGGCGTTTTCGAGTACGACTTAAGATAGATTTGGTTTGAGGCGTTCTGGATTTTCGCTGCTGGTTATTCTTGTTACATTAAATAGATATAAAAGCATTTCTTTTTTTTCCATAGTATATATCTCGCTCTAAATCAGTAAAACAATGAGTATCGGTAATAGAAGAGTGAAAGACGTCTACTGGGGTAGTGCTTTCACTCACGCAAACCAAATATCACAATCTTTTGTGGGGTTAGGAGGTTCCTTAACCCCAGAAAAGATTGTAGTGCGAAATCAAGACCATTCGACTACTGATCTAAGTAAAAAAATTACTTCGCTATTACAAGATGATTTGCCTTTTAATGATAATAAAAATATAAATTCTTGGAAGTACAAGAAATTTATGACAGTCAATAAGAAAACTACACAACTACTACTACTGGCTCCTCGTTTCTAATAAGAACAGCAAGGAACAACTTGCCGGCGTCAGGGTTCCCGTCCAACTACGATGTGAGCGTCTTCAAGAAAAGAGTGAATTGGCACTTATTAGCTCATAGACCACATCACCACTTAACACCAGGATCCCATCGTGGTCAAGCATTGACCCGTAACTAATAAAAAAAAAGAAAAACATTTGTTGTCATAATTTTCAGGTTTTTTGTATTATTTACAAAAAAATTGATTTCATAAGAATAAGCGCCTTCCAAGCTTATTTGCAATTTTATAGTGAGACTCCATCATGTGTTCAATACACCTCCGATACTATTCTGTTTTATTAGTAACAACCTCTGTGATGCTGATTGTAAAAATATCTAAATTGAATAAACATTAAGAATATGATAAACTGTAAAGAAATGTAAGGGAGTATCAAGTTTAGTTGGAGGGTTTAACTTTAAGTATTTTTGGCTGTAAGAAACTGTTTTAAAAATCACTAACTGGCAGAACAAAAAATTCTTAGTTGAAAAACCAAATTTTTTATCTGTGACTGAACAACTGATAAATTGGAGCATTAACATATTGCTGTTTATTAAATAATCCTAATAACTTTACCAATATTACGCACATGTGCCTCGCTTTCGTAAATGTTTACATAGTACAAAAATAGTTTATAGCAGTCATGCATAGCTCAAAAGTTTCGAGATTAATTAAAAATTGTCAATTAAATCTTTCTTTGTTATGTTTAATAATACGTAAATTTTCGAGTGGTGTAAAATTTTAGGATATAAAACAGGAAACTTATTTTCTAAGCTGGCGCGCCGCCCCAGCCGCCGCCGATCCTCGACGGAACAATGAGGACGCAACTTGCTTATCTCACTCTCTGTTTATTGTCTGAACTTCGCTCGATGGCCGTTTTGTTGTAATGTCTGCGTTAACTCGGTTTAGATGAGTAACTTTGATGTTTGTTACGTTCCGCTGCTTTATCTGTGACGACTTTATACTTTAACTTTATGAGAAAAATTATTTTTTTTTAAAACGTGTTGATACCGTGTTAAGTACAATGAGGTTGTGAATGGTGAAGTGTGCTGGCACGAATTATTTGACTTTCATTACTTTACAGCTGAAATATAGCAATGTTGTGCCGGTGACATTTACAATGTCAGAGTGATAGCTAGCTAAGATACCAAAACTTATTGGTGGTAGGTCTATTTCTGAAGACTGTGTTGGTAGGTACCACCGCTGTTTCTATTTCTGCTGCCAAGCATTATTGCGGGAATATTACTGTGTTTCGGATTGAAAAGCGTTCTAAGCTAGTTACATTACTGAGGTAACTAGTACGAGATCAAACACCTTATATTTCATGATATCGAGTGCAATGTGGTGCTGTGTGTTGTCATCTTAACCAGCTTCATATTGTTATCGGCATGCCTATCACTTGCTATCAGGCGCACGCCTTGCCTTTACCTGGTCGATTAGAAAAACCTCTCCCCAGATTTATTAACATCTTCAAAATTATTAATTTCGTTGCGCAAGGCTGGCTTGGGAATACATTACAAAAAAATCATGTCAATAGTGAACGTACAACGGTTAAGTAAATAATTATAATAATGTATTTTCTAGTAATATATATATATACTAAAAACCATTCAATCGTTTTAATATAACATTAAGTGCATGCTCACCTTTTGAAATAAGTTGGAATGTTTGATTTCAAATAATTTTTTGTTACACATTGTGATAGAAACTTTATAAAGTTTGATCCTTTCATTGTTTTTTTTGTTAAACACTACAAACACAACCACATCCATTTCAGCAGGACCTTTTTTGTATACGTTTCGTCACATTATTTAAATAATTTATAGCAAGTCGATACGTATAAAGCGGGTCCAAAAGGGGTATTCGTTTGGTCGTGACGAATCCGCTGCCTGTAGTAACTAATTGCTACAAAATGAACCACTCCTGTGGGAATCTTCACCCTGATTTTGTTTTAATCGAAATCGAGCACGGTGACGGAATGAATTGTCATCATATTGAAAACATCCCTCTAAGTACCCCTTTCATGAAAATTAAAAATTGTCTTTGCCTTTATACGTCTACGGTTTTCTCAGTTTTACATTGTGGTACAGTTGCCCGGCTTCTCCAAAGAGTTGCCATTACGTACCTATTAATAAAAGAGAATTTTAAAAATTATCGTATCATTTTTCGGGTTTCGCATTGCATTGTTTTCTTTTCAAAATGTTCATTCTCATTAAATGTTGAAACGAACTCTTATCGGGTCTTTTCATTAATTTATATGTAAAAATTTCAGGTTTATATAACTTTTGTGAAGATTGATTTTGTTAGCATTATTAATAATTAGATAATTAAAAGCTGTAATAAACGTTTCCACGGTTTTCATAGCTGGCTCATGATGAAATCATATGGTTTGTTGAAAATTATTTTTTAAGCGAAGGCTTTCGTCAGGTATAACATACTTGCCCAGCTATTAGTAGATAAAAATTATAAAAACAAACAAGTATTTGATAAGCAAACAAGGTCTCCGACAATAGTCCGAGAAATAAAAGAGCATATCAAAATAATAAAAAAAAAAACATACTTGCCCTGTTTATGCTAAACATATGACTCATGATTTTTCAGCTTTTTGTTATACATAGTAATATTCCCCTTGGTATCTACTTCATATAACAGAAGTAACGGCCTAGGTGGAACTACTAAAACCGTTTACCAAACACAAATCAAACAAATGTTGGAATAATTTACGAACAGTTTCAAGTTAAGGTAAAGTTATTGGTGCCTGTATACGTTGTTTGCTTATGGCGCGGCTGAATATGTTCTACAAACAGCCTTCAGGTAAGTTACGACGACCCTTGTGTGCAGTTTTGCTTATTACCGAGTCCAACATGGCGGCCGCTTGATAAGATTTCGGTTTGTCTTAGCTGGCATTCGTGCCTTGCGGCGATCTTGGAGCATTTGAGTTGAGGCCACATGTCGTGTACATTGCGGTATACTCTGATTTTAGTCGAAACCTTGCATATTAATAATATTATTTTGATATTTCATGTTTATGTATAGACTATTACAGACTTTTGATATTACAAATCGTTATTGTCAAATGATATTTCAAATAACTTTTCTTACAAGGCTATTACCTAGTACATTAAAGTATATCAGTTTATATTAAATAAAAATACATTATGGTTTTAATTATTAAATATTTACTTTGTGGTAATACTCAATAACTACAGTTAAGTATTCTTTACACTGCTTTTAACTATAATTAAACTAATATAAATGAAAGTTGTAGTTTTCTAGTACGTAAGTAAGAATGGGTCTATTTGCCTTTTATTTTTTGTAAATCATATTATATTTTAATTATGTACATAAAGGGGTGTAACGGGTTCCACTCAACAATTCATAGGACCCAAGCCAACTTCACCTGCTCGTGGTACACCCTGCTAAACAACAAACGAGACTCTGACTCCCCACTAACCCGCACTGGGGTAGCGTGGTGGGAGATGGTCCAAATTCCCCTATTATTCGAGGAGGTCTGTGTTCAGCAGTGGCCGTCTATCGGCTGATGAAGATGTATATACGTACATTTTCTATATATAAAATAAACATAAGTTTTAATATTGGTAATTGTGTATTGTAATGGTCTCCTGTTTGTCTCCTGCTTGTATTATCTATGAAAAAGTAATAAAACAATGTAACCTTTCCTGTAAAATAAGATAAATTTTGAAACAATAATTTTACTTGTTTATTATTTTTAATTAGTACATTAGTATAGGTAGTTAGTTTGTAGAATTAATAACAAGTTTTTAGGTAAATAAGAACTTTCTTTTAATGTACTTATATTCACATTATTTTAAGGATTCCTTTTGATTCATAGTTGGAAATAACGTAACTGCTTTATAAAACTGTAGATCTTAAAAATAATAATAAAACTTTGACGTATATTAATTCAGTAATTAGTTTTTTTAAGTGAAACTGGGTAAACGAGTGAACAGTTAATAGGACAGAAGGGTGAAGCGGTAGGCTCTTTTCTTGATGGTACCTATGTTTTATTAGTTCGTAAACACCGCTTACGATAACTGATTCTACAAAGTAGTTGTGTGAGCTAAAAAGATGCTCATAAAACCCCAGTCATCCAGGTGGTTAGGATAGAGTACGGCATTGTGTCCTATACTGCGATGGTGGAAGGTAGCGGCTAGAACAATTTCTCGAAGCGTTCAAGTTACACTATATCTTTTAAACTATCATCCTCAAGAAAATATAAAGAAATATGTACAATAATTACTTTTTTCTTAAAAAATTTTAACTTAATATACGCAAAAGAATGATTTCAGACAAAATGGAATTGGCAGCCTTTCGCGTGTAAAGCGGATGTGATAACCACTACACCACGGAACCCGATAATGTCAATATCTTCTATAAGCGCACTACGCTTTTGTCCGTCCTTACTACACCTGGATTTATTACACAGTAACCAAAAAAAAATCTGCTTTTAAATCAAATAACTTATACAATAGATATATTTTGATTTTTAAATTATTTTACTAAATTCCAATCGAAGGTATAATCTACAGTATAAAATGAAACATATTCAAGGGGATTTTAAACTTTATTAATCATATATCGCGAGTAGTTAAAGTTTTAGAACTTGTTTAACCGTATTATAATCATTATGCAGGATTTGGAGGAGGCATTTAACAGAAGCGGCTTAACTGACTTGTGTTATCTCTGCGAAGTTCTGAATTTGTAAACGCCTGGAGGCTTTGCGCAAAATATGAGCCTGCCTTATCCCGCACTTTGTATCGCTTCTGCCTGACAATGAGATGAGCTATATACACTAAATTAATCTAATTTTAGTGTTTACAGTGCTGAGTCTGTTTTAATATTGAATTTTTTTATCAGTAATCAGTTTCTATGAGTACTGATTTGCAAAACTAAAAATTTAATTTTTGTAATGTCATACTGCAATAAATAGATATATTAATAACTAAAAAAAAAATTTTTTTTTTCGGTTAAAATGTTTGAGGTTATTTAACGAATGAAGAGGTAGATATTTTATGTAAATTTAACTTTATTGGTTTATATATACAATTGTTATAATCAAGTTTTTCGTTATGCACATTTCTGTATAAGTTGTTAATCTCGACAAAAGAAATCCTCATGTATAAAAATACAGTAAGAATAATTTGCAAGGTTTAAAGTTGTAAATTTACATATAATAAAAAAAGTTAAAACACAAATTGTTATAGTTTTTTATCTATTATGTTAATATCTTCCAGTTATAGTGTAAGTAATATACAAAAAATTATGTTCGCCATTTTGATTTGAAGTTGCCTCGGCTTACTACAATTAAATTAATTACATCATAATAACATCGGGTAAAATTAAATTTTAAACCCTTTTCGGAGATATCAAGTTGAGCATCGAATAAATGCCTGCCATTTCTCATTTTAACCGAAGCAAAACTTAATAACCCTACTGGAAACGCAATAATTACCAGCGTTCAGTGCGAGATTCGGGAGAGAAATAAATGAGCACCATTAAGAGACTCTCGTTTAGATATTTCATCCCCCTTAAAGAAGACCTTACCGAGAGAAACTGTGTGCCACCGATGTGCATTCTTCCCACGCGTTTGGTCAAAGACAAATCTTTTTTCTGTTCAATATTAAAACTTTTCAAAAGAGTTTTATTGAAATTATACATAATTATAGTAATTGAAATACCGTTTTATTACATCATTGCAATTGATGAGAATATATATAAGCGACGTCGTTAATTATTCCGGTTATTTTTGATACAGTCATACATATATAAAACTCGGTATTCAAAAATACTTATCGCCATTGTATCTTCACCGTATTGTTAACAGAGAATAAAATCAGAAGATCAGCAGATATTCCTATGATCTTTACCAACATACTGTACTCATCAATTTCCTGTCATCTTTATCTGCACGCGGGTATACCTAATAAGCTATTTCATTTTTAGCATTATGATGATGCTGATGAACATGCTGCTGTCAGACTAGGATATCGCTGTTTATTATAAACACTATGTTTCTTATTATAATGCTTAGTGTCATTTACTACGTAAATGTCCATTCTTTTTGCATTCGTCTGATACTCTTTGAGCATTGCTCACCTGACAAATTACCGTCTTTCTCAGCAATCCCCACGTTTGTTTTTGTTGAAATGAGGATGTTTCTGTTGTTGAGGACTAATGTATGATGTAACCTTTCCAGATACACGGCGGAATGTGTGAACAGCGTTACTATAATTGAATCAACTACCCGGAAAACAATCGTTTGAGATTTATTGATCTTTCCTTATATCGTTCTCCATCGTTCCTTAGACTGTATTATTAACAATTAATTTTATTTATAATATTGATAGTAAAAGAAAACTAACGTGTGTAACAAATAGTAAAATAAATAATTCTTACGTGTAAACGAAAGTTCAATCATTTTTATAATAGTTTTAGGTACATGATTCGTGTAAATATTTGTAGAAATTAAGTTGAAAGCCGTTCGTGGATTGATATTACATAAAGAAATTGAATAATAGATATGTTTGAAACTCTTTGCCTTTCTTTACAGTGTTTTGCGAAGAAGCATTCTTTTGTTGCTTTTCAATAAAAAATATTATTATGTATTTTGCAACAGTTTCTATATTACACATGTTTACTTAAAGTAAATTTGAAATAAATGTATATCATAGCGAAGTTGGGGCGAAAGTAAATATTTAGGGCACGCTCTTTTTGTAACCCATACGGATGTCACGTCTCCAACACATATCAACTAACTTGATGCCGCATGTGCGGGTTTCGGAAAATAGCATGAAGAATATGAAATCTGAATTCATGATAAATTATTCAAAACAGTTTCAAGACATGTTTACAATAACTTATTAGACTACGCACTGTTTTTTAGGTCAAAATTTTTATAAAATATGTTAGAAGTATTTGTTAAAGAACATGTACGGAACTTTTATTAATAGAAAAATATAGGTTTTTAAAACCATAATTTAAAAAGAATAGTTAAATACCCGAACAATATATTTGATTTACTCAATATTTACGACAAACTTCCGTGTGAAGAAGGTACCTCAATTAGGTGATGAAACATAGAGAATGGGTTACTAATTGCCTCACAACAGTTACTGAAGTTTTTTTTAATTTGTTGTCATATTTACCTATCACATGGTAATGTTTCAAATGTTTTGCACACCTTTGAGACATTGATAAAATTAAAGAAAAAAATCGTGGGGTGTATAGATCCATATGTTACATTTATAATAGTAAAAAAGTCTCCTTCGAGCCGGATTTGAACCAGCGACCTATGGATAACAATTCATATGTACAACTACAGTCCACCGCTCTACCAACTGAGCTATCGAAGGTGTGCGAGTTTAATGAAAATTTAGGCGAGAGTTATTGACGGTACACGTTTCTGTAGTGAAAGGCGGATAAGGCCGAGAATACCAACCATTTAAAAATTGTTTATAACCTTTATTTAAATTAATAACACATAAGGACATGTGTGAATCAACAGGTTTGTCCCTGGTTCGATTCCGGATCTCTATTGTTAGGATAATGTTAGAATTTTTTAAATCGATGCATATTTTTGTACAAAAATATTGCTCCTTCGTAAGTCTTTACGTTTTTAATTTTAGTGTAGACATCTTTGAAAATACCTATGCTCAGCATTGGGCGTCTTTAGTTTGATAAAACGAACGATGAATAGGTGAAATCAAAATTAACATACTTAATGGTCACAAATCGTAATGATTTACATTTCTTGTCGATTGTCCCAGCGTCTAACATATATTCAATGTTTACGTTTTTGACTTAAAGCATAACAGTAGAAGTGTATTAATGTAACGCGTTTCAAAATCAAAGTGAATATGATTATATCATTTTACAGACGACAAGAGTGCTATGGAGCGGAGTAGGAAACAAAAGGGTTGTAACATTTTATGGCCCGCAATCGGAGCTTGTAAAGCTCGAGATAGTACTCCCGCCAACAATTAAAGTGTGTAGATAAAGCCGCCGGATTTGCAACGACTCCTTTGCTCGATAAAATAAGAGATTTCCTTGTAACTGCTTTTTCTTACTTTGTTATAATATGATAATAATAGAACATTTATAATAATAATTGTATTGTAATAAATATTATTAAAGATATAATTTAATTGAATTGACAATATTGGATTTCATTTATTAACCAATTCAATTATAATTTTAAAAAACCAACAAAATGTACAAGATTTTTTTCTCGGCATAAAGTCGAGTATTCTCAATAAATAAATCTTAAAAATTTTAGTCTGATTAAGTTTAATGGCAATAACCGATTACTCAAAGGTTGTAATATATGCTTGATGTTTGTGGATGTATTTCGCTATATTAGAGAGTATAAAATTGTGATGTAATACCGGTTTTTTATTACCTAAAGTATCAAAATAATTATTTTCATATTGACAAAGAAAACAAAAATACCGATAGCCGTTTACGTGAGCCGGTAACAAAGGGAAGCATTAAATCAATTACGTACTTTCAATAATTCCCCGTAGAAGGGCGATTTAAATGAGCGAGGGCTAATAACGCTAATTTTCGCTGCCCATTGTCCATGTAATAAAATTTTATCAAACATTGTCTGAATGGCGAGTCCCCTTTGATTGTTCAGATAAATGAAACGTTCGAACTGGATGCTGCAATTTTATCATTCGTGGTTTGCACATATGAAATATCTATTTAACGTTTATTTGCACCTAATATTACCATTATTAAAAAAATTGTGTTCTTTATAAATATATAGCAACGCAGAAAGTATCTTTAACATTGCTAACGGCGGTTGCGATGGTAAACACGTGTACGGTAATCGACAAAGAATTAGCATAATTTTGTTAATAAATATTTTTTGTGTCTAGTTAAATGTAATGGCTTTATAAATAATAATTTACCCTAAATAAATTAAGCGAAAATGTTAATCGTCCACTTAACAAAGATTCCACGCGGAAAATCCTGCTCGTCCACGCTTCCTCCACGTTTTCCTGTTGGCTGATTTTCACATTGACAACAACCCCGAAGCCACCCTTGAACAATGACGAAAATTTCCAAAACAGTGATTCTGTAGAGAGTTATATAAGTTTTAAAAGGTCGTCGACTTACACTACATTTCAATTTAACAGTAACAGAATATCTATTTAAACTTTCGAATGAAACGTATATACACATTTCCGCGTACTAATTAAATTCGTATCGACGAAAAACATTTACACTATTTGTTATTAAACGTACGAGTGTATAATTTAATTAAGCATTATCGAAATACGCGTGTATTCGTGTTTCAAGTGCCGCGAAAGCGCAGAATGCTTTTTGAAAAAATACTTTATTACAGTTTAATAGCATTCCCCACTAGTAGGTTGCCGCTGCCCGTGGCCCACCCAGTGACTTTGATATTTTCGACGGCATTAATTAAAAAATTATAAAGCTCCCTTTAACCCCCTTCTCCCCCTCTCTGCCTCCTCGCCCCCCGGCTCGCGGCTATTGTTCGTCCCCACAAAGCATTTACATCGCGGAAAAAGATAAATATGCGAGACGCAGGTAATTGCGTACGCTTTTATTGAGCTGTTGTTTGATTTCAGAGGCTTTTATTACATCGTTGTTATATTATAGACATGAATATCCGCATTCGTTTTACTAACTTTCATTAAGAATCATATTTATAAAGAATTTTTTGTTAAATTCATTTTTATTAATGCATTAAAAGTTATCTTTCTTGGAACATGTCTGTTTTTCATTATATTTTTCGTCACTGAAAGCAGTAAAAGAAGGGATTGAATTCATGCCTAATAGAAACACACACCGTATATGACCGACTGACCCAGCTATCACGGTTTCTAAATTTTATCATGGATGTTTAGTACTTTGTTTTATTTTTCATACGTAATCACCAGTCATCATCATCGACCGAGAGACGTTCACTGCAGGAAATAAGTCTTACCCAGTAGTGGGAGGATTTGGGCCAATACCCGAAACGCTGGCCCAATGCGTGAAAGGGTGTTTTTTATTTGAATTATCGTATACATTTTGTGACTACCATAAAGCTAACTAGCTTTTACAATTGTAAACAAGTGGAGTCTGCTGTATCAAAAGTATGAATTGTGATGTGTAATGAAAACGGCTTCAGGCGATGATTTTCGGCAACAATGCATCCCTCAGGAACGCCGGGATAATTATGATTGAGCACAAAATGGATAAAAATAAGGCGAGGTATTGTTTCAGACATAATTAGGGTTTGTGGTCCCGGCGGGCCGCGCTCACCGCGTGAACTGCAAGTCATATTGTTTTAACGTCGGTATAGAATCATAACAATTTATTGTTAGCTTTATTTAATAATCTCTCGAGTGTTTTACGTTTAGCTAAGTTAAATATATTTTATTGCTATGAGAAGGGGATGTCAGCTTGATGATTGAAATCTATTGCACTTTTTGCCTAAGAATGGCACTCAAGATTTTTCTGTGTGTTAATACATTTGTTAATTAGTGTATCCAATTTCATTTAATAGACCATTAACTACACTCTTTTTAATGCTTTATAAACCAGAATATAATTATGTACGCACATTAATGTTTATCCATAAGAATAGTGTTACAGTATTTAAGATTCACAAAAAATAGTTTTAGTTTCATGAACAAATTTTGGATAAATATAGACGGCGAAGGCTTTAATTGTAATGATTTATTAGTGATGACTTTCCATTATCACCACTGCTTACATATAATTGTGACATTTAATATGGTGATGGTGGAGTCAAAATAGATTTATATCAAGATTTCCTTCGTAGCTCGTTACAATATAACATGCACGCAGACTTGATTATGAATATTAATATGGCGGCGACATCACGCCGCCGGTTTAACGTTAATTCAAATAGACAGACCTTCCTCATACATTTTCTTAGGTGCACCTTACTTGAAACCTTATGCGAGCTGGAGCTATCAGCTAGCTGCTCTTAATTTATCTTTATAACAACAGCTATGACGGTACAGCAGGTCAGAAGGTAAGCGATAATTTTTTTCGTAACAAAAACTTATTGATCTGTCTATATCACCGAAAATTCTACCCACTGTCCTGATGTAGTATTTCAATGTTCTTCAAAATCAAACAGTGTAATCTTTTACGCACTAGTATTTGCGATAGAAAACTAGTACTGCCGACAGCGTAAGTCATGAATACTACCTATAAAAACACACATTCACTCTTTAGTAAACGTGTGTTTTTATCTCTTAGGTCTCTTTAGACCACAAGGTAACTTTCTTCCAGTGTTAAGGTTACACATGTTTTACGAGGGTAATTGGTAGTTGTGAAATATAATTGTATTTATTACATTAAATCATTATAAAATTCATTTTATTTAATATCGCATTTAATACTACACAAAGCTTGGTTATTTTTCAAATAGTTGGTACGAAACGAGCTAAACTTTATTCAATTCAGGAGCCATTATAAGAGCGCTGAATTGAAAAG
Source organism: Pachliopta kotzebuea (assembly GCA_018246255.1). Taxonomy (NCBI): domain Eukaryota; kingdom Metazoa; phylum Arthropoda; class Insecta; order Lepidoptera; family Papilionidae; genus Pachliopta; species Pachliopta kotzebuea. The sequence goes on along the minus strand of DWLS01001499.1, from coordinate 8,356 downwards.
TTTGTTTGTGCCAAATTCGAGCGAACTTAAATCCGTTCACTTCGATCCTCATTGCTCCTTAGATAAAGCCATAATTAAGGGCCTTCTCGATCGATTAAGTTAAGCCGAGTTTAAATAGACGTTAACTCCGAGAGAAAGGTTTACTCCGGCGTGAAATGGCATTAGGTTTTCGCGCGTTTTATGCGCCTCGGAGATGGGAGACGAGTCGCTAAGAAAGGGGGATTTAATGGGAGATTGACTTAATTACGTAGCATCGTAAATTAGTGTAGAATTTTTGACTGATCTTATATTAAAAGTATTTGTTTAAGGTAATTTTCTAAATCATAACTATATTTATGAGATGTAGTAAGAAAAAATCTGTTAAAAATAACGTGCGTGACAAGGTGTATATCGGTGGCTGGCCATAGCTTTCGCTAGGATCCATGTCAGGAATTAAACTTGCAGTACGGAGATAACTAGTTTAATACAGAAGAACAACTGGTACGGAACAAAACGCAGAATACTTAAGACTCGAACACAATAACGGTGAAGCTTTTTATACCCAGCTTGATTATTCATCAATTACAAGACTTTTTTTATCATTTGATACAAACATAAAATTTTAGACGCTTTCAATCTAATACTTATGAATGTCTTAATTAATTAAATGAGTTCTTAAAACATTTGATTTTTAGTGGAAAGGATGAAGTTCTAACAAAGCGGAACAGTTGATAACAAATTATCATATATAATATATAAGTAATATTAATACGGAGAAACTTTCTTAAATATTATTACATTATTTAAAAACATAAGTAACTTTATTAAGTTAACCAGAAACATTTATATTACATTTTTACTTAAATAATTACTGAAAATCAATTAAAAAAGCCTATTGTACAGCATGGACCTTCTTTAAGAATCTTCACACTTATTGATTCTGTGCTCCCTACAACCAGCAACGTTCCGCAGCCTTCTCCTAATCGTCAGTCCACTTGGAAAAAGAAAACACTGACTTCCGTTAAATGACCGCCACGCGAAGATCTTGCTGGTCCATCGGACTTAAGGTAAGCAATCTTTTGCATAGCTCTTTCCATTGCTTTTTGTTTTGTTGTATGAGTTTTTTGCTCATTCTAATTACATTGAAATCATTTCTTATTTACTCGAACAATCAGCCAGCGACAATGGTGCCATCCAAATATGTCCAGGAAATCTTCAAGAGAGATTTCCTTTCTACTTCTTGACTAGTACGCTTTACGATCAGGTATTACATCGCAGCTTATTATCAAGTGAATGCCTTGCTTGTCTCATCGCTTCTTCGCACAAAGAAAATGCATTCTATGTCTCAATAATGACATTTTCAATTTGTGACATTTATTTTCTAATAACAATATAAATTTCCGTTGACATAAATGCTGTTCTAAATGTCAGTTTGACCTTTGATAAGTGCTGTGCCGCTCCAGTAATATTGTTCGACGGGCTCGTGTTTGATCTTTGAAATGTGCCCTTTACATGATTGCCGTCAATACGTCCGGTAAATGCTTTGCGCCTATGTTATTATTATGTTTCAGTTCATCAATATTTTATTTAACTGACAGAATTTAGTTCTAATTTAACTGTAATGAATAGAAGAACTAATACAACCAATATTATTATAATATTATAAATATTAAGAAAGTCGCCTTGGTTATTAATGTGGGTATAAAATAGGAATGAATGAGGAAGTGTTCGTACCTAAACAATTTCTTTAAACTTTATAAACTTTATTACAGCGTTTTAAATTATTATAATTCATGTCAAAGCTATTAATAACTGATTAAAATATTTTTTATGATATTTAATATGAAGAAGCATAATTTAAAATCTTTTTATATATCAGTTCCTATATAATGTTAGGTAATGATATATATGTTAAGTAATGATATATGTATATGTTAAACAAGTTCTTACGCAATGATAACAAGTTTAACTTTTGCTTTTATTTTTAAAATGTTATCTCGTACCTTCGATAGCTCAGTTGGTAGAGCGGTGGACTGTAGTTGTTTGTATATTGGTTATCCATAGGTCGCTGGTTCAAATCCGGCTCGAAGGAGTGCTTTTTTATAAATATTGTTGTAATTTTTTTTTAAAAATGACATAATTTTGTTGGTTTTGAAAACTTGATAAGTGTAACATTATCAGTTGAGCCCTTTTTTTTCTTTTTTCAGTACCCGGTAAACACTACAAGCAGAAGATGGTTTGCATGGAAGTCGGGTAACATATGCATTTCTGCCTCCAAAAATTACTGTATTCCAGTACAAAGACAGTTGTAGTTAATAGTTAAATATCTGAGTAACCAGACGTATATGCGTGCGTATATGCAGTTCTGTGTATGTGACCTAACTAACCACTATATCTCCGTTGTATTGTAAACGGTGACTAAAAGTTAATAAATAAACGAAAAGGGCAATATACGTAGCTTTCATTAAGATTGTTTATTACCAATGTACTGCACTTTCTGACTACTTACGTTTAGTAATGGATATACTCAAATAGGCGGAAATAATGTTTATTTAAAATTCATTATACTTACAAAAATTTTATAAGTTCCTTCGAGCCGGATTTGAACCAGCGACCTATGGATGTCTACTTGGTACCAACTACAGTCCACCGCTCTACCAACTGAGCTATCGAAGGTGTGGAAGTCGGGCGAAAAAGTATACGTGGATTATACGCATGCGCACATTTCTTTAGTGAAAGGCGTTTTTTGAGGCCGCATGAATACCTTGCAATACTTGTTTGTTATCAGATTTACGTATATGTAGATTATAACAATTATTCCAATTAATTGATATCTGGCATGGTGAAACAGTATGTTATAAATAATCAGCAATATTAATAGAAAATATTACATTAACAATTAAAAGTTAAAGTTTTCTCAAAAGGTTTTATTTGAAAGGTTATATATAAAACATTCTTTATTGAGAATCTCACCTAGGTATTGCTAAATCAAAGAGTACATCTATTAATCACAAGTTAATAGTTTTTTGGATCTTTTGCTATATGTTTATTTATAAATAGAAAATAAAAACTAAGTTCCTAATAAACAAACCAGAAAGTGACCATTCCTGAATCATTTAAGGGACGGAATTAATTTCGATCACGTAAGAGACTTTCACAATCATTGCACTACTGTTAAGGCAACTGTTCAAATATTTTATCGTAAGTATCACACCTTCGATAGCTCAGTTGGTAGAGCGGTGGACTGTAGTTGTAAATATGAATTGATATCCATAGGTCGCTGGTTCAAATCCGGCTCGAAGGAGAATCCTTTTTTTAATCTTTAATAATATTCTTATTTTTTTTCAGCTAAGTATAACATTAATAACATTGCGAATCGTAATATTATTTAGTAGGGATCAGAGTCCTTATATATTCACTATATAAGATGTGCTTCGCGAGGGATATTATTAAGTCTTGCATCCCCGGATGCAGAACTGTCATGTTCCCCAGATTCAAACTTACATTAACATATTAATTGAGAAGCGTTGCACGATCCGACGAAGTAAGCTGATTCACAGTGAGGACTGAGGACGATAGATTATTATACATATTAAATGGAAATAAAACGAGTGTGAGAATTCACTGTGATCTAGAGAGATGAATGAGCATACGATTGTCAAAATATTTTCTTGTTAAGCGTTGAAGCTTTAGAAGCTTATTTATAAACGAATGTTTGCATGAGTTGTTGAGGGTTTCATATACTTAAAAAAATACTGTAACAAGGACATTCACATTACTTTAAAATTGTTACTATGTAATTTTGTTACAATTATTGCAATCATGTGAGAAAGTTAGATATATGGGAATTAATTCATATCAGTTAAGCGATTAAATTGGTTTTATAAACGGTGTTTTATGGAGACTTAGAAATTCCCGTTTTTCATGTTAAATCGTATTTTCAATATCTGTATGTCGTGTTCACTAATTCTAAACTAGTTAGTATTAATTTTATTCACACAGTATATCAATTGAATTCATAAAAGGTTTTAAACAGGTATTGGTATTGATGATATCATGCTAAATAAATAATAACAGTAGAAAAGCATATCGATACAATGTATTCAGTGATACTAATTTTAAGTAATTTACGTCGTACATTTAATTATTTCTCAACTGATGTTTAGCGTACTTGATTTATGTAGTGATGTCATAGTTATCACGGATTACAGATACCTTTTTTATTATTGTTTACAATTGGATCTATGGATAAAGAGTTCACACTCTCTGGAAGTCATGTAGTTCTTAATATTTGAAATATAATAAATCATTATGTGAACTTATACAATACATGTCATATACGTATCGTAGTAAGACGCGTGTCTAACTCTGCCTTTCTACCGCTAAATGGAAGAGACGAACAAGCATTGTGTCGCCAGACACACAGTCACTTCTAACTTGCGCGACAGTTCCCAACAATAATAGAGCTGGGAACGAAACTATTCAGCGAAGTTTGCTCCGTCAATAGAAGGCGCCACCTCGACGGGAAACGAATAATTCATTTACCCGAGAGTTAACTCGCGAATCCTATTCTTCAAATCTCTACAGGGTGTGCGACTGTCGCGCTCAAATATGTAGATTTATTCCTGTTTTGTTAAATTTGCTCTCGGATTTAATCTGATAGAATTGTAGTGATGTAAATTTTCTTATGTATTTATCATTTGTCTTATTACCGCTGAGATGACTATTCTATATTGAAAAGTACGAATTAATAACAGTTTAAAATTTTCATCTGATAATGTAATTTTTTTGTGAAGTAACAAATTGGATATAATGATAAACTATTTCAACTATGATGGCTTGTTTCTGTAATTAGTTTTTACGTAATCTGTGTTCAGAAGACTTTATAAAACGGAATGCGTATTAGTTTTTCAAATTCTATAGTTATATGACATCAGAATCGTAAAGCTCAGTTAACAACGGGGCCGGCTTTCGGAGCTCCGGTTAACCCACCCTGACATTCACTTAATTACGTAGATTACAATTTGACACTTTCGTTGGTGGTGCGATTAAAACATGACTGATATGGATTAGTCATATCCATATCATAGGATTGTGTAGAGATAAGGATAAGTTTTGAGTTTATGATACAGAATTTAAAAAATCACAAATTTTAGAATTACTTTTGCAGGAAGAGAGCAGTTGCTTTAATCAGATTCAATTATTTTATAAACAAGAATAAATCCTGTATTGAAGAGATATATTTGTTAGGAGTGGCTATTAAAATGGAAGATCATCATAGCAATCTAAAATAATATTCTTCTAATTCACGTGTTCTTTTTTCTAAATATTATATTAAGTGCGTAAACCAACCAACATAAATAAACATTTCATTCAAGATTTAATGACACAAAGCTGTCATAGTCAAATATTAATCAAACTTGAAAAGGTCTAGCCGTAAAGACATGTCGGGCTTTTTAATTATAACGTTGGTAATGATCATTTTTCATTTTAAATTGCCAGACTCATGCGACGCGTTTACATTCAACTAATCACCATTATTAAGGTAAACAATGATGTCGGTTTCGTTAGGGTTTGTATGTTTATGGAATATGTAATATAATTATGATTATGGTTTTAACAGAATACGTTAGTGGAATTTCATATTTAACACTAAGGATGTTTTTACTCTACAATGGATTAATACTTTTCGGCAATACCAAATAGTGTTAAGTGACAACGATTATGTAGACGAGAAAGCGCCCTTGTCTATAATACTAAGACTTTCATATTTTGACTGACAATTCAATACAATACATAGCAATATTGCCAGGGCGTCACAAAGAATTTTAAAGTGCTTTGTAAAATATTTCTTAGTGTTAGGCAGTAGATACAGATGTTACGGCAGGGTCCTTTCAAGATTGTCTTCGGTAGAGAAATGAGAGAGGTTCTTTATCGTTGTAGTTCTGTTATTGTATGCATATTTAATTCCAATTTAAATTTAATTCTATATTATGGCTGCCTAAAAATAATATTGTAAATTGCTTTTGTCGCCCTGGTGCCAATTTTTACCATTGTCGCTTCAGATTTACCAGTGCCTTTATTATTATGAAATAGTAGTTTATACTCCACTGTTTGGCGCCAGGCTCCTGTACCTGATGGGGTACGTATATAAATGGTAGCCTTGGCCACAAATCTGTTACCAGCTGATTTAAGTTTTTAAAACGTTAAATGACGTAATCAAAGAAAATTTTTGACTAGTTGTAAGGAAAAATTTTGTTTTATTTTTAAGCGAAAAAATTTTTAATCAAACATGGAGAGATTATTTTATTTACTGTTTTAAAGAGTTTTTATTATCAAGTTTATACAAATTAAAGCTATTTTACCGAAGATGTTATTTGTTAAAACTTTTTTGAATAATGGTAAGTCTTCACTTGGCGCCGGGTGAGATAGTGGTCAAGCATTGACCTATACATAAGTAAGTAAAGATTAGTTTTATTTTAGAAAGGAATATAATAAGTATATAAATTGGTAAGGCAATTGTCATTCCCTCAGCCTCTACTTGAATACCGGGAGTGCAGTTAAACTAAGTACACGACAATCCAGCCAACAATAAAAGCCGATGAGATGTCGTGTAAAGTTGCGGGGTAGACAGGCTATGTTTAGTGACGTCACTTCGCTTTCATATCACGAGCCTAAACCCCCGCTTACTGAATGCGATGCCTTACTAACAACGACGTGTTGCGACCCACGCAATTTAGTAATGTTATATTATATAATATCGATAATTCGATTTTGTTTAGTAACATTTTACAACTGATTGATGAAAAGATCAATTAGGGCTTTTGCGAATTAATTAACTTTAATTTTAATACAAAAAATCGCCATCGTTTTTGTAAAAATTCCTAGCTTGTTATCATGTGAACAACTATGCGAAAAATATATCCGTATGTGTGTGCACCCCAAATTCGGTGCTATAATATTTTTCAATGAATTCAAACAATATTAATGTAAGATGTCGATATTTGTATAAGAACATCTCTTCACATTTGTGTCTAGTATACACAGCTCCGTAAAACAACACCACCTGATACCATTATGCTATTATAATATTTTGCTACTTTGCCTGCTGATGTCTTCTTGACGACGCAGTGAATACCAAATTCATGTACCGCCTCCCTATCTGTAAACGTCGTAGGTTTGATTTCGGTACAGAAATTTATAAGAATTTGTTTTTTGATTCGATATTGGTTCTCTATACGTAGTCATCGTAAACTTTTTTTATTGTTCCCCTTTACATTCGAGAACCTATTATTCTAGTATGAGGTACATTTGCAAACTTCTTTTATTAATATTTTTACACAATCTAGTAGGAAGTATTTTGCCGGAAACTTTCTAATAGGTCTCTTTGCTGCTGCAGTGTTCCGATTAATAGAGCACCGTGATGACATTTAACAGGTTTTAATAAGACGAACATGTGTACTGTAGATATAATATGAAGCAGCGTCACATTGCGAACGGATGGCCATGTCGGATAAAAGAATTAGTGTAAAATATAATGATATAATAGCCAGCCAGCCAATGTGCAGCGGTGGGCGTTGAACGACTGATAATGATGATGATATAACAATTTACCTATATACATAAAAGTACATTCATATTTTCTTATTTATTCAAAGCTGGAATCAGAAATTTTGAGTAAACACTTGTACATTCGATTTTACAGTTCGAAAAAAGATCCATGCACAGGATAAAAATTCAGGCATGCGTTGCCGCTCGCACAAAGCGTTCACTTTTTATTGTGAGGGTACGAAATGCGAATCTGGTGGTGAACTTTTTTTTATTTAAAATTGCATTTTTATATTTGAAACGCGATCCGCGACCGACACGCCGGGTGACAAATACGCGTCCCGCTCCCATGAATGACAATGCGAGAGATGTTTTTATAAAGACGGGGACCGATTTTTATTTTTATGCGAAAGAAATTGTGCCCATAAAAATGGTGTCGAAATGATGACTGTCATTTTTCACTGTCTGCGATGTGCCGTTTTATGAGGCAATTGTGTAAGAATGATAAAAGGTGTGCTGCTATATACACATTTGTGTTGGGGACACTCGCGATTTGTTGAAACAAAATAATCTATTAAATTTGTTTTATTCGTATGTGATAAAATTTTTGTTGAATATAAATTATTAATATAATTTAAATTTAGCTAACGTGTGATCACAAATTCATATCGTTTTAAATGACAATGAACCTGTGGTAAGCCCAAATTATACTGGTTCTTGTTGTATCTTAACTATCCTAAAGTAGCAATATAACCCCATACGCCAAAACCCTAACGGCAGCCGTCTATACAAGTTAGCTGATAAGCTAAACTTTGATATCATCGCACCC
>DWLS01001498.1:0-21498 GCA_018246255.1 Pachliopta kotzebuea | reverse complement strand
CCTGTTTGCGGGGTGGTGCTCATTTTTTTTTCACAATAAAGAAGTGAAAGCCCAAGGGTTGACTTGCTTCATAAAAATGTCACAAAGTCTAGATTTAATCAACCGACTACAAAAAGTCTTAGTAGTTCAAATAAAGTGTTGTAAAAGTTTATGAAGTCCTAGTACATTTTAATGTTTAACACTTCGACTCCTAATAGTTTGGTGTTGTAGTGTTGTTGCCTTAGTAGGTATGCTTTTACCTACAGGGACGGACATACATGAAGTTTAAGACCTCTTTGCTCAACATTTCTATTAGGCTTTATCATGGTTAATAACATTACTCTGGCGACATCATGAAGGCTGTCAAGGGGGATATATAACCTCTTTTCTCCTTAAAGGTTTTACACAGTATGAGCATATTAAAAATGTGTTATTGGCAATAGTTTTAATTGATGATAATGGCGATTGAATTCATGTCGAAAAGTTTTTATAACTTATAACATGAAACAATTTACAGATTAATTTACTTTTGTTAACAAGCTACAACTTGTATATATATGTTTTTTTTTAATATTGTTTATATCACATCCTTGTTACCGCTATCCCAATTCAGTTAGAGCTGCATGGCTTTGCTTACAACAAATATTGACACAGTCGCATCGCTTTGCTATGGCTACGGCTTTCGGTCCGTGGAAGACGATTATCTTGCAAGACGGATGCTGTGTTTAGTTACTTACGAGTGATGTAACCATAGTCCTTTGATATAGAATAAAAAAAGAATAACTACACTAGTAAAACTACAAGCAATTTCGCTATCAATATCAACAAGATTAATTCACATACCACTTACCATATACATAACGTTTAGTTTAATTGATTTGAGAATTAATTACTAGTAAGAAAATATAAATAAATAAGTGTAGTATAATATATTTTTAATGTTGTTCTATTGTAGATTTAAGTATGATTTAATTGTTATTATTTATGTGTAGAAATGATTTTAGTTTAGTTCGTCACTGTGTTCGCTTGAGATATAAACTCACGCAAGACAACACTAGCGGTTTGATCCTAATGGTATAAATGTATATGCATAGGCAGTTAGGTATACCTAGCTCCCTAGCGGCTACGGGTAATGACTAGACGTCACGTTGCAACTATAGTGAATTGACGGATAGTTATGCAGTAGTTTGTAGACGTTATCATGTTCAACGTTTATACGTCTTACTGTTAGATAACTGGTGAAAGCACATCACCGTGCCTTCTGGTTGCAGGCATCGTTGCAGAAATCATGTCGATTTGAGTTTAGAGAACTCCGTAGCTATTGAAATTATTATGATTATCAGATACATCAACTTATGAGTTCATGACTGACACGAATTCATCATCAGGTGAAGGTCCTTCTACTTACAATGCTGTCATATAAAAAAATCTTGAGTATTGTTCCTGTTTTTCTATTCCTTTAACTTATACTCTGGCTTATTGGTTAATTAACTACTTGTTTTATAATATGAATGTATGAAACATGATTCCTAGACCATATATGGTCAAGTTTTAAATGATAAGTAGAGTTTTATCCAGTTCAAAAATTTCTTAAACTACAGAAGTAGAATTTTGTGTTTGTTTCAATTTGTGATTGTGTTTTCGTGTGGGGATTTAAAAATTAAATATTGTTAAGCTTTCAAAGGTGATAAGCGAATACGTTTTTTTTTGTTTACAAAATATTTCAACGTGGTGAACAAAATTTAATATTACCGCCATCTGAACGCGTGAGTATGAATCGCAGACCACCTACTCACTAATTCAGAGCAATTGTAACAATATCTGTAGGGTAATTTGCATGTTTGATTAAAACATTTAAAAGTGGTCTTTTTATATTAATAAATAGTTAAAAACAACAATGATTTTGTTTAATATTTCTTATATCTTTATTTGTATTAGAGATAGACAAATTTACGTATACAAGTAATCTAGTAATTATTGATGGGTAACATTTAGTGTTAAAGCTGCCGTTACATGAGTGTAATGCCTTGGCTTATAGATTTAAGAAATGATAGAGATCACATCCCCAGGGTCTGAACCGAGTCTGCGTTAACCCTTTCAGTGTTAATTACGAATTAGGCCCAGGGGGTAATATCTATCGGCTGGAAACGGTGTCCCAATTTCACTTGCTATTGGTTTAGATGTGAAGACACTTAATAATTACTTTGGCAAAGTTATCAGAAATTAAAATGTGAAATCGTATTGAGATTTGATATTTTTTAATAAGCTATAACTTGAACTTTATTGTAAGGTTAAAAAGAAGAAATTTTTTGCTCAGAGTTCTTCGGGTCTGTGTTATCATAGCTTCCATGTTTATTAGTTTTGATTAAATATTTCTCTAGTTGTATTGGATATTTTGAATTAAAAAGAACTTTAAAAACATAACGAAGGTACTCTTATATTAATTTAAGGTAAAATTGAAGATTTTTAAATATAAACTGGGTTTCTTTGTAGGAAAGCGTCGCATTTAGCGGACAAGTCTATTTCGATAATGGGCCCCCGGGGGCACTTATCCCGGTCGTGTATGCAGAAAAACGAACATTTTCGCGTCCAACACACTTAACTACTATTTAACATAAAGTTAGACCTCGCTTTTGAACTTAAACTATTTGTTATCTCAAATTTATGTAACCAGTATGCAGGCGGCTTGATTTCTGTTTATGCGTATCTCTCTAATATACGCAACGATATATCTCTATAACTTTATATGAAGGTATGTTACAATATACAATATATGAATTTATATACAATCCAACACAGCCGTTGGACCGTTATATACGTCCCTGTTTGTAGTTGACTGTTGTCTGTGTGTGTGTGCTCTGTAATTACGTCATCATTATCCGTTTGTAATCAGCGTTGATTGGATGAATTGATTTTCACTAAACACATCTTGAGGTTAATGAGGGATTATTATAAATAACTTTATATAGGAGATGATGTGAAATCAAAAAATTATTTATTTTTGATTGCATTGAAATGTTAAAATGTGTTCTTTATGTTCTAGTTATGGATGTAATGAGATTATAGGCGGTATTTTTTTTTTGGTTCTCATCGTTTGTCCCGCGCGTTCGGTATGTGCGTGTGTTTGGAGTGTCATTGATGCATTTTGGTATGGCGGCCGTTGATGGGGCAAGGGGGGAGTGTGGTGGCTGGGGGGAGGCATGGATGAGTGCGGGGGTTGTGAGGGTGCGGCGGAGGGGCAGGCAGGCCGGACAAGCGTGCCGTATACCGAACGCACCTCGGGCAGTGTGCGTTCGGAACTCGCGCGGTGTAGACGTGCGTCGCTCGTGCCGCCCAACTTATTCGCGTAACACGATTTTCTTACACCGAAACCGAAAAAAATAAACTAAACACTAATAGGAAATTACAAAAGGTTCGTCTTTCATAGTGCATCGTACGTTAAGTTTTCGGAGGAAAAAAAATATATATATATTTCAACTTCGCGCAAAGTTATCTCAACATTCTAGTTTTTGTCCGTGCGCAGGTTTGCATAAGTCAGGAATGGTCATAGGAACTTGGATGAGTAAGTGAGCCTTGGCATTAGTACGCGGTGACTGTAAAAAAAAAATGCAATTAGCCCATCGATGAGGTTGTCGTCTATCTAAGATTCCTTTGTCTTGCCACTTAAAGTAAAACAAGTCATTGTTTTAGTGAATTTATTAGTTTAACAAACAAGTTGCTTAGATACTTCAAAGCTATTAAGTAATTTCCTTGTATAGTAAAACACTTAGGACACAGTCCTTCATCAGTTGTTTTTATTTAGCTCTTTCAATACAATCTGTTTTAATTGATTTTTTCTTTCTATAAATTAACTGATTGTATGTTTATTTGTAGTTAAGTATGAAATAATTGAGATGTTGGCAGGCTTAGGGTATTCAGCGGAAGTTTACTGTGCTGAAAGCAGTCAAGTTTGAAAGTAATTTCGGAGTGCAGGCGCGCGTCGAACTAATCAAATCGTTCACGGTCCTTACAACGCTGATAACACACCACCTACGCTCACAGGTTACTTTACTAAGCTTAACTTTACAATTTTCAAACGATTTATGTTACCAAAAAAAAAACCGATTTATTTTAATACATTTCCATTCACATACATCACACAGATAGATTTATCTTCACGTTAAAATGACCATATTACCGTATATTTAACGTCGGTATTTATTTAAATTGAATAATTAAATTGTTGAAGTATATGTTACATACCTGTTTCACCGCGATGCCTTTATAAGGATGTATGTAGTCTAATAAAAACGAACTTAAAGATCCAACAGATAGTATGGAACAAGTTCTTAACATCTGTTGTACATATACATATAGTAATATATATCTAAACATGTTAAAAATAATTCTAATCTCTTTAAAGAAGTTTCAGGTGTTCTGTAGTACGCATTGATTTCTACGGTTTTGAGGGGGTTATTAAATTAGCTGGAACTGTGTGCTGTTGACTGGTTATTATGTGAAATGGTACGGTAGGGGCCACCGTGTCCAAAGCTATTAAAGTGACCTTGCTGTTATCGGTAAAAAGAAAATAGCTCTTGGTGCAGTGACCGCGTACGTACTGTGCCCACAACGAGCGTACATTCCAACTACGTGGACGGTAATAACTGTGTCCTCACGCTGCTCCGCATTACCGTCTCCAACTTGCTATATTTCGATCAGCTTACCACTTTTTTTTAACGTCATTACCAACTGTTAATAATCGTCTACTCAGTACATTAATAAAAAAATATATAACAGTTTATATCTGTAATTGGCAATTTTTTCATTCGATAAGGCCTTAAAAATTTGGCGCTGGTTGAGATGGTATAAACAATTTCACATTGCGCTCATTGCTTTAAGACTAGTGTTAACTCGTTACCCTAGTAATTTCACTAGTTTACAGCACCCTCCAAACCGGAACACGGTAATGTTTACACATTACTGTCTACCTAACTAGAGATTCTAACCTGACCTACCACCATTAAATATTCAAAGTATTATGTAATATATAGTATTTTTAGCCAGCTGTGGGCTTACCATTGATGATGATTACTACTATTTGTATATCTCTAAAATCAAACATATAAAACTACATTGTTATTTTATACTACAGAGCAACGTTTGTTTGGATTGGTTAAATAATTTAACTATCATTATTATCTCTTAACTAGTATACTATAATATTTATATTGTTTATAACAATGTAAAGTTATATATCAACAATTTATTTTAAGATTTTCAAAAATTTATAAAAATCATTTGCTTTTTATTGAATGTTTAAAGAAGTATGTTCCTTATCAAAATGTTTGTTATAGGAAGGTGTACATAGATAAGTTTATATATACATATAAACCAATGAATGTTAAGTGACAAAGTTAATAAATAATATATTTTTTTAATTTATTGTTAAAATATAATACTGGAGTAGGTTACAGGAATGATTTTATCGTAGTATATATAGTAATGTTGACTTAGTAAATAATCCTTAAGAAATTTTCGCAACGTTTCTCCGGCAAAATGTCTACGATCCTATTAAAACTGGCGCCCGCAATCAGACCTTTGAGTGGCAGCGAATCAAATCCTGTGTATACGTTAATGTTCCATCGCATTGGATGTTCAGCCACCCTGGCAGCACTCTTTATGGCTTCCACGGAATGTGGGTGAATGGTTGGTGCGGGTTCGTATAGAAAAATATACGTTAACTTGCAATCAGAACGGCCTTAAGCAATATGAATATCTCTCAAACGTTATTAAGTAATTCTAACATAACCTAACTATTAATTTAATATAAAATGCTAATCATCATCAGCTGATAGACGTCCACTGCTGGACATGGCCTCCTCAACAGTGGGTGGTGTTTATGTGCAGTTAGTAACACCAACTAATATCACACGCTTATGGATACCTTAAAAATATTGTGGATAGTTTTGGGCCGTCTCCTACCACGCTGGCCCAATACTGGTTAGTGGGGAATTAGCCTCGTTTGTTGACTAGTAGGGTCACAAGCAGGTGAACTTGGCTTGGGTACCGTGAGTTGTTAAATGGGATGCCTTACACCCCTTTAATACTAAACCTCAACCTAACAATAGTTTACAAAGTTTTAATATCAAAATAGACTAATTCGAAAAAATCAATGTGATATGAACAAAAGAAGCTAATATACAGATTTGATTACCTCTTTTTTGTTGCCGGTTAAAAAGGCAATGCGGGTACTCATGTACGTATATAATTTAAATGACAACCGAACCAAATTTATTATGAGGAGCTTATAAAAATAGTGTCACTATTTAATATGGAAAAAAAATACTATTAGTGAGTCTACTACAGGTAGTGAGTTAACTATTCTGTCTGTAACAGTCTATCACTTGGTATTAGGTGATTATAATTGAATGGTGAAGCAGGCACACAATATCAGACGTGACCCAAGGCAACCTCTCCTGTTCTGGGTCCTCATCAACCCGCATTGGGTCAGCGTGGTGGGAGATGACCCATATCGTCAGTACTCCAGGAACAGTAGACGTCTATCGGCTGATGATGATGAGCCTTGTATCTAGAATACTTTAGTTCATTGTATACAATTAAGTTTCTTTTGTATGTATATTTGGATGTCTAAGTTTGTAAAGGTTTAGGAATATCTAAGCAGCTTGATGCTTTTTTTTTATTTATTTATATATACACTTTTCTTCCTCGGACTATAGACGGAGACTTTGTTTGCTTATCAAATACTTGTTTGTTTTTATAATTTTTATGTGCTAATAGCAAAAGCCGATAAATGTGATACTTGCTAATAATTTTTATTTCTTTTAACAGCATCCTGTGTAATCTTTTCCATAAATTTTATAATTCTTTATTATGCGTCATTATTATTTCGCTTAGATTTTCTTTGCTTTTATTCTTGTTCATTCTCATCTGTATATCTGTCCTATCCCTTGAATACTTTGGAAAATCTATAAGAAGGTGCATAATACTTTCTTCAATGATCACAAGCACAAAACTTGATGCTGAGCAGCTTGATGCTTAGGCTAAGCTAGGTTTCCCATGATGTGTGTCAAAATAATATAATTCAGGCAGCCAATGTCATCAGCTTTAATCCCGTCCAGGGTCTATCACAAAAACACAGAAACACGGTGCCCGGGGACGGAAAATGGCCGCCGCCGTTGTTATCGCGCACCGCATGAGAATGAGAGGCCCTTTTGCAATTTAATCTGCTCAAAGCTCCGCCGGTACTTTTTTTATCCTGCACACCGCCACTGTTGACAGTTCAGTTAAATCTTCCTTTTTTTCCATTTCACGCTAATTTGATTGTTTTTATATAACGTTTGACCGAAACACCTTATATATAAAACCGTTTATAGCAAATTCCACTTATGATTTTGGGGCTCATTAAGACCAAAAATTTCATACATCAAAAATTTATATTTTTAAGTAAGTTATGTGACTTGATTATATAATAATATATTAACTCAGTTAATAAAATCAGTCTTTCTGATTACTCAAAACTAAGAGATGCCTAAGTTCAGCTAGAGCTTACTTTTTTAATTATTTATCTATGGTTATACCTATATTTATTAATTTTTTTGGTAACATTCCTACCTTGCTAATTTTACATAATAAATTACCATTGGCGGTATGTCTCTGTTGCCGGAGATTCTCCAGGTAGGTACTGTAACATCTATTTTTACTGCCAAATAGTAATATGCAAATATTACTGTGCACTGGGGTAACAAGTTTTAAAACCTTACGTCTCATGAAGCGCAATGTGGTGCCGTGTGTACCCTCTTAACCAGCGACAAATTATAGGCAGGCGTTTCACTTACTATCAGGTGAACGCCTTCCTCGTCTCATCAGCTCGTAGCTTAAAAAAAGTTGCAATAAAATCAAATGTAGAGTGAACGAAACTCTAAAAAGTTCTGTTGTTAAGACTCTGGTCTTCTGTTATAAAGACAGTGCCAAGACCAATCTATCACGCTGGCCAAAGGTCTGCTGAATATTATACGTACCCAAATGTTGCTGTTTTTTTTTTTATTCGGCGAGGTGACGGAACGACGTAAGTAATACTTTTGCCCATTACAAAGCGGTTATTATGGTGTAGCACCACATTGCACTCGTCGTCTGAGACATATGGTGTTCAGTCTCGTTACCTCAGTAATTTCACAAGTATACAGCACCATTTAAATCGGAACAGTAATGTTCGCACATTACTATTTGTCGGTAGAATTGGAGGCTGCAACTTTAACAGTCTCCGATAACGGATCTACCACCAGTAAAGTTCTTAAAATATGTTTAACCACGACGATATCCTCTATTGAACTAAAAGTCGACTTTTAAACAATTCTCTGTTTTCGATTTCTAAACCCGAATGAGTTGTATTTTGGTTAATACGCTGTCCGTATTCAGTGCGAGTTGATTTCATTCGCAAATCGCCCCCATTTCTATTCCGAATAAATAGAGACGGGAGTGCGTGCCGGCCACGTTCCCCGGCAAACAATGAATCTGTTCATTGAAAAGTATTGTGCAAATAGGGGTGCAATGGAACTGGGCAAATGCGCCCTCGACAAAAAAGTAGCCTCTTTTCGTAAATGAAAACACTGCAAGCGCATTCTGAACGGGGACTGACCTACGCAACCCGGCCTCCCGCGGTGTCCCCTCGCTTCATTCACTGTTTTATATTTATGTTTCTGTTGGCTCCTCGCCGCTCCTTCACAATCACTCTCTAATCCCATCTACATAATAACATTTTGTTACATTCATTTGTAATAAAAAGTTCTGACAAACGACCTTCACATAACTAGCTGCGTTTGCCTTGCAACACGGAGCTACCTAGTTCTCTAATTCATTAGCTAAATATGGAGTTTAATTAGTGGTGTTTTTTTTGAACCCACCGTTAACTGTCACTATTAAACTATAAACTTTTAGTAAAGCAGCATTATTGTGTTTCGACTGTCAATACATGAGAAAGATTATTTTGAATGAGCAGGCATCACTAACCCCGGTTTCATATTTAACTCCACGATAAATTAAAGTCTATTGTATTAGTCACTGGTAGATAAAAAAAAACTATATTTTTTTTATTTATTTTAATGATAATACGCTGGAAAAATAATAATGTTCAAAAAGTATAAAAACCATGGATGAAAATTCGGAATGTTGAGTGGAATCGTTTTGTATATTATATAAACCTTTGAAAGCTTCTCCGTTAATAGATGCTCTATGGAAGAATGACGTGAAACTGTCTTATATTTATAGAGATAAAAATCATTCAATTAGGTAAGGACAATGGGGTCGTGGTATTAAAGTAAAAACAATAGTAAGTTAAAACGATACCAAAGAGAAGACTGCCAAGTGAGATCACCAATACACATTGCTAAGATGGCCGCTAAAAGGAAAGCGGGTGCGCTGCTACAACACGTTCTGCCAAAGGTAACCAAACATTTTACACATTCAAACACATACAAATAATAAAATATAAATAGTTAATAATATGAAAATGTAATTTTTACACATAAATGTATTTATCTTTACATATATTTTATCCAGGTAACCCAATAACCTTTATTACTCAAACCTACAAGAAGTATTTCAACATACTACTTGCTAATATCACGGCACTAACGTAAATAACAGTTAGAACGAATAGTAAAAATAATCATTGTTAAGTATTTATTATCTGTTTATAATATTTACTTCATTATTGTAATAAATTATTGGAATTTAAAAAAGTAACTATTGATATACAAAGCCATTGTTATTATGCTGCGATTAGAATACCGAAAATATGTTTAATGATAATAAATATTGTATATGTTTAACTTTCAAAATATGTTTTGTGTTACATAAATGTTACAATTTTTTTTTAACCTGTGACATTTACAATCGCGCATTTGACCAGCGTTGTGAATAGGAGTGGTTTCCTAGTGTGTACATTAAGAGGGCTGTTAATTCCATTATGTCGTAATACACTATAAAAATTAATGGAATTTATTATAGTGCCGGTTGCGGCGATGGGTTAGTTTGTATCGGGTGCGGTGTTAATGTGTGCCGTTTGTACACGGTCGGATATCCCCTGCTCCAAGGCGCGCAGACGTCGCCGCATCGAAATTGGCGCCAAAGTCAGTTTTCCCGCCACGGCCGGCTCGCCTTGCAAAATGGCGGAGTCTCAAATGACACGGCTGAAGGCGACATAATATTGTGGATCAACTGATTCCTTATTTATTTTCATAAAAATAACATTAAAATAATATCACCTGCAATACACATTGTTTATTTAACTGTTAATTTGACTGGTAGTAGATCTCTGTTGCCGGATACCATCTAGATTAGCACCGGCCGCAGCTTCTGTTTCTACCACCAAATAGTATTTTGCAAACTACTGTGTTCTGGTTTGATGGTTGTATGCTATTAAAATTACTGGGGTAACGAGACTTAACACTTTGCATCAAGGCGACGGGCGCAATGTAATGCTGTGTATACCATTTCAACAAGCGCCACGTTGTAATGGTAAAGCGTAACACTTGCAATTAGGGGAACGCCTTGCTCATCCCGTAGCCTTGTCGATTTAAAAAAAAAAAAATAATCTCTGCCTCTATGGTATTAGCCTCATTGTCACTTAAAATTATATGAAATTTGTGAACGATGTTCTATTAATGTTAACTAAGTAGTTTATAACATATTTGTTTTTTCTTTGTTATGTGTGTTGTTGTGTATGTGGAACTAGCCTGTAAGAGATTTTTACGCTCATATAATTGTATATAGCCAGTGTATGTATGTATGTTGTAGATTTTATTTAAGCGTCAACAATTGTTGGCTAGTCAAAATAAATAAAGAAATAAATTTGGGGTCAAGTGTTATTCCAGTTAAACAATCCATCGAAAATATGATGTTTTCAGATTTTTTTTTTCTTTAACGTCCCTTTAAAACCATTTATTTATTTAAACACTTATTTTACTATTACGTAATAAACTACTTTTGGCTGTACTTATAGATACTACCTTACTACCAGTTTGGTAGTAAAAACAATGTACAGTATGTTAATGAGATTTATGTAATCTTACTGAATGTCTATTTAAATAAATTACTGTTTAGTTATTCGTAATGGGTGATATTAAATGTTTAAATCAAGGACTGAACGAGACGAGACCGCATCCACACAAATCGGAGCCGAGTGACCAATGAGGCGGCAGGCGACCTTGCGTGCGCGTACCCTATACTTGTACCTAAACCTAGTTAGACTTGCTCACCGCCGAGCTATAACCAGAGTCCGTTATATAATATAATGCGCCGCTGATGATAACTTGATCGTACTTACCTTTCCAATCTAACTCTTAAGTATAAACTGATGATTACCAAGGTGGGGCTTAGACCACACACACCGGAAATTGTGTCATTTAGGAAGGCAAACTGAAACTATGGAAAAAGTGCTAAAATAATTTATTGCATTTTTTTGTTTTTGAAGTCGCAAGGTTCAAAGTCAAAGTCAAAATTTTTATTTAATGTAAGAACAAAAGTTCACTTATTGAACGTCAGAAATATACCACATTCGAAAAGCAAAGGCCTCGGTCCTGAGAAGAACGGGCGCAAGTTGGAGGGGGACATAGTAAAAATTTTTATTCAAAGTGAGATATGGGATTAAGATTACTTTTTCATCCCCTCCCTTGGATAGTATGGGCCAAGACTTGTTTGATCTATTTCATTTATTACCATTTTTCTATCATTATATTATTTTCTTCCACTCCTCTCACTCTTCTTCTTTCATATTTAAATTTTGTCGTTCTATTTCCTTCTCTCATCCATCGATTCCAATAAGGAAAATGAATAATCTTTGTTTGTTTACATTTCTTATTTCTAATTAGACTAAGAAGGTTTGGAAACACTGGTCTAGCATCACTTGACCCCAATTTCACATGGCTTGTGATTGAACATGGCCAAGCTTTGAATCCACTGCTCCTTATATTCTGTCAACCAAAACCAGTAATGTTATTGAAGGGGGCAGCTAGCCAGGTGGGTTCAAAAATAACCAGTAACACCAACCGAACTAGAACATGTGACTTAGAATCAAATTAAACTTCAAGTGCCAAGAATCAGTTTTACTTATCTATAACTTTCCAAATAGAATTTAAACCAGTACTAATAATACAAAAGGTAGTAAAGAACTGTTAAAGTTTTTGTTTTATATATAAACGTATCAATTGTTTTTTATTTGCTACTTTTTTTCTCCTTTATTTCAGATTGAGTTTTTTTTATACTACCACGAAACAAATAAGGCTTTTACTTAATGTTAAGTGATACGCTTGCCCACAATATGACGCTAGTTAAAATGGCATACACAGCATGCTTGTCGCTTTGAGACATATGTTAAGTCTCGTTACCCCAGTAATTTCACTAGTATACCCTTCAAACCGGAACACAGTAATGTTTGAATATTACTATTAGACGGTAGAAATAGAAACTGCAGTGGTACCTACCTAGACGGTCTCCGGCAACAGAAACCTAACACCAGTAAATTTACTCAACAAATTATTTCAATGGACTGAAAAGTGTAAGAGGTAAAATAGGTCCCACGAAGTACTCACGAGGTCTAAGCCGAACTCAGCAGCTCGTATTGCTAATCAACGGACAAGACTCTGATTCCCCATCAACCTGCATTTTTCCAGTGTGGTGGGAGACTGCACAAATTCCTTATCTATTGGAGATCTATCTGCTGATGAAGAAGACTTTAAAAGCGTTGAAACTAGAGAGAAAAGTGATAATAAAAATTTAGTGTTCGTAAACATGATCGTTGCGCAATTACCTAAAAGTTTCAGCTCAAAAATAATTCAAACTGACGCATTTTAGGGTCTGCATCGAATATGGCCAAGTGCCAAATGTTTTCACTCAATTTTTCCTACGAATGAACATTTTGGACTTTCGCTACTTCGACAATCTTCTTTAATGTGTAACATCCTACTAATATCTTCTCTTTCTTGGCGTGCGTCCGTGCGGAATGGGATGTCGTTATGCCAACTTAATGGCTGATATATTCTATCCTACTAATCTAATCTTTCCTTTTTTGGCGTGCATCCGTGCAGAATGGGATGTCGCGATACCAACTTAATGACTGATATATTCTATCATACTAATATCTTCCCTTTCTTGGCGTGCGTCCGTGCATAATGGGATGTCGCTATGCCAACTTAATGGCTTATATATATAAGCCATTAAGTTGTATATATATTATGTATATATATATAGGTATAGTAACAACGTTTTGAATTTATAAATTTTATATTATTTATTAAGTTCTTTGTCGCGAATGTAACGATATAGACCTAAGTTGCTTTTGTATTACTAACAAACCTGTAATAGACCTGAGTTACGTCATTAAACATATATGTACATGTATAATATTATGTTATTACTATTTACTAATAGGTTATTAAGTTACTAATATGAAATTAAATATAATATACATGTATATAACATGTTAGGCATATTTGTGGTAGATCTCTTGCCGCTGACCGTCTAGGTAGTTACCACAGCAGCTCCTATTCCTTCCGCCGAATAGTAATGCAAATATTACTGTGTTACAGTTTAAAAAAATCCTGTATGTTAGTTAAATTACAGGGGTAACGAGACTTGATATTTTATATCTCATAACGAGCGCAATGTTGTGCTGTATATACTGTTAACCAGCGCTATGTTATGGGCAAGCGTATCATTTACAATTAAGTGAATGATTTGTTCGTCTTAAAGTATAAAGAAATAAATTTGTGTCATGATTATGAGTTAAGTTATAATAAGTTACAATTTTTGATAAAGAAGTCGGTAATGTTTTAAATACTAAAATATATTCCTCTTTTCTTTACAATCTAGGTATTAACTGTCTTATTCTATATATTTTATTAAAGTGAGAATTCATCTGCTGATGATGATGATGATGTATGTTATTTTTTTGTTCTAACGCCTAAAGTTAAAATATGAACCGGAGTTTTAACAACATAATCATTTTGAAAATTTTTATATTTTGACTTTTGTTAAACAGTTCAAGCTTTAAGTATTGGAGTGAATGATATTTTTTTTTCCAAAGACTTTCTATTGTAGGAGAAAAAAAAACCCTCAGTCCTGGTATACGTTTTCATTTACGGTGGCGATAACCACAATATCTACGTCCCGCTCGCGGCCTTGTCAGTTTGATATAATCGCTTATTCAAAAGAATGAACTGTTGTGTAAAAAAGTTTTTGCGTTGTGGCAACACACGACAGATACTCCATGATTAAACGATTGTTCTTAATAATGATGAGTTGTTATTAGCGCTATTCTTTTTTTTTTCCCCTCATCACAGCTAATTATTCAATATTCTTACTCCAGTTACATCTGCATGCCTTGGTATTACTTTACTAGCAAATGCTTGAGAGTTAACAAAATTTATTACTGCTTCATCACCTTTGTTTTTGGTAGCGTTCTTCTTCAAAAGATACCCTGCTTCTTGAAGGAGAAGTCATGGTTATGTGGTCATCCTGTGTGCATTGTAGTAGGCTTCAGCATCTCCTACGGAACTTACTGATGATTGCTTCATCATCTAGTAATTATTTATATTAACAAACCTTTTATATTTTTTAATTCTTTGCCTTATTACTTTATTAGTCCTTGTAGGTCATGTCAAGATTTTTAGATTCGTGCTTAACACAAAATTTATGTTTTAAAACTAATATAAAGTTTTACTAAACCTATCAAAAAAGCTGTTACTATAGGAATTATTAATTAATGACTATATTTTTTCTGATTTTCTGAACTAATGGGCAATTTTTTTTTGGAATTTTAATGGTACTTCCAAAATAGAAAAAATTTAATAAAGCTTTAACAAGAATTTAAGAAAACGGTAACCAATAGATAAAGAAATAAATCTTTTATTACCTTTTGTATATTATGACTTTGAGATGTATTCTTTTCGCAAAAAAAAATATGTTTGATTGTTAGTAGAAAAGAGAATGGAAATACCTTTTTCTATTTCAATTGGATGTAGTTATGTTTATACTCGACGAATTGAGTACCTCCTCTGGTCGTCGGTTAAAAATATGTATGTGATATTTTGTATAAAAATAACCAGCGATATAAAAAGTCTTGTTACGATCGTTATAAATGTTTTAACGAACGTAACATGAAAATAATAAAATAAGTCATCATTTCCATAGATTCTATCGGCAGTTACATTGTTTTTGAACATAATTGCTACAAACAAATACACTAAAATCACAATAATCTTCTACATCTAAATAGATGACATAGATACATCTTTCATGGAATAAAAAAATAAATAAATAATAAAAGTCCTCTGCGTTTTTATATAACAGAAAAGAAACGATGATACGAACACGATATTCATCTGGTGATAAGTGATACGCCGATGAGTTAATTAAGATATTTACA
This sequence comes from Pachliopta kotzebuea, assembly GCA_018246255.1. Taxonomy (NCBI): domain Eukaryota; kingdom Metazoa; phylum Arthropoda; class Insecta; order Lepidoptera; family Papilionidae; genus Pachliopta; species Pachliopta kotzebuea. Next base: position 6,098 of record DWLS01001498.1, on the reverse strand, counting down.
CGACCTCATTGCCTCCGTAGACTTTGAACTCGAGTCTAGTTATATTAATTTCACGATGAACAGAACCTTCAGCTGATGCTGAGCTGATGATGTCGAACCTAACCATAACTTTGTATCTTCACCATCGAAATGTTTTTTGTTTGAATCTCTCTACTCCTATTCACTAACTATAGTTACTTTCTAACTGGTACACAGTAATATTTGCACACTACTATCAGCACGTGAAGCAGTTACTGTAGTAATACCATCAGAATTTATAAAGTCGTTATTTTTATTTATTTATTGTCGTTGTTTATTTCAAATTTAATAAACACTAGAGCTATCTATAATTTGAATCAAAGCGCAGTGCACCTATTTCATTAATGAGATGATTCGATGTTCTCCACTCGATTTTAAGTGTTTGAATTGCTTTGCTACACTTAAAGAAGTCTCTGTAGATCCAACATCATCACTTTCACTTATTTTCAACTGCATCAACCTTCCCCAATGAATATTAGTGCTATTGCTCTGATGGTATTTGTATTCAATGAATCTTTGCAATCTTCATCAGGTTGTCGGTTCCTCTGACTCTTCGCTTCATGTTGGTCTCCATCATGAGGATCTTCCAGATCAAATAATTACGTATTATTTAATTCAAAATCCAGTCATCGTTTGAATTGTGTTATTAATTAGTCTCGTGATCTAGTTACTTATAGATCTGGTAATTGATAGCGGAGACCATGGTAATAGATTTTTTATCAAACAAATTGACGAGTGGAGCAAGGCCTTCACTTGATGGTAAGTGATACGATTGCCCATTTCATAGCGCTGGTTAACATAGTATACACAGCATCACATTGCGCTCATTATGAGATAATGTGTTAAGTCTCGTGACCCCAGTAATTCAAGTAACATATAGAATTTTTAAACTGTAATAAAGTAATATTTGCATTGCTATTTGACGGTAGAAATAGCTGTGGTGGTATCTACTTTGACGGTTTCCGGCGAGAAATCTACCACCAGTATAATGATGATGAAGAGTCTGTGTATTATTCTTGCGGTTAGTACCAATTAGTGATATGTTTTTTCTTTTAAATTAAGTACATCGAAAGTCAAACAGTACTTTAATTATTCAATGCGTTCATTATATAAAAGTGCCTCAACGTAGAAATTTTCGATTGTACCTACCTAGACGACAGAAACCTACCACCAGTAAGTAATCTTACTATACGTATTATTAAAAATTAGGTTTACTAATCTGTTGTCTTTTTAAGTTTATAGCCACGCGATTTGATACATGGAAGAGTATTAATCTGATATAACCAACACAACTCAGTTTTACAGTGAAGCCTATTATTTTAAGATCAAACTACGTCGGAGATTATAACGGCAAAGTGTTGATGATGGTATTTATATCGTGACGGGGACAATTGCGAGCACAACCCTCCATCCACCCGTTCAGGGTTATAGAAATAGTGTTCGTTATGGGGTTCGTTTGGTTTTTATATTTCAGCTTTAACATCATTAGGTAACGTGATGATTCTTCGAAGTAATTCCTCTAATCATTCAATTACTACGACAATATACAATAGCAGAACGAGTTTCTACTATACAGCAGTAATGTATATACTATATACCCTTTAACTAGTTTCAATTAGTTACTTAACTATTTGTAATTAATGTCGTACTTTAGTAATATGTTAACCATATTGTTATAAGGATCGAATGAAAGTAGTTCATCTTTAATTTGATAAGGCGATAAAAACGAGGAAGACATTAACCTGATAGTAAGTTATACCCTTGCCCATAACAATGTGGCATTGGTAAGATATACAGCACACCACATTGCGCTCGTCGCCAGTCTCGTTACTTCAGTAATTTCATTACCATACAGCACCCTTTAGTACACAGTAATGTTTGCACATGACAATTTGTCGGTAGAAGTAGGTGTGATGGTATCTACCTATACTGCCTTCGGCAAGAAATCTACCACCAGTAAAATGATGATGATGAGACTATTTTTTTGTCATCATTTCATCATTATAAAAAGTCGAATAGCACCGTAATTGTTCAATGCGTGTGATTATATGAATGTACCTCAATGTAATGAGGTTCGTTTGGTATTTCAATGTTTCGTGATAATTATACACAAGTGACATAATCTTACTTCATCGTACCCGTACTCGTACCCATACTCGTACTCGTACCGGTACCCGTACCCAGTTGTGTAGTGTGCCAAGCAAAGTGCGGAATTCTAAAGCACCGTGGTAGTTAAGCCGTGTGGCGGTGCTTGAAAAGGGGGGTGCATTTTTGATTTCAACTGCGCGCTATTTCTACAACCCTGAACGGGTGGATGGAGGGTTGTGCTCGCAATTGTCTCCGTCACGATATAAATACCATCATCAACCCTGTGCCTTTATAATCTCCGACGTAGTTTGATCTTAAAATAATAAGCTTCACTGTAAAACTGGGTTGTGTTGGTTATATCAGATTAATACTATTCCATGTATCAAATCGCGTGGCTATAAACTTAAAAAGACAACAGATTAGTAAACCTAATTTTTAATAATACGTATAGTAAGATTACTTACTGGTGGTAGTTTTCTGTCGTCTAGGTAGGTACAATCGCAGCTCCTATATCTGCCGCTAAATAGTAATGTGCAAACATTATTGTGTTCTGAAGGGTGCTGTATGCCAGTAAGTTACTGGGATAACGAAACTTATCTCAAGACGACGAGCCCAATGTGGTGCTGTGTATATCATCTTCAACAACTGTACGTCATGGGCAAGTGCCATCACTTATCATCAAGTGAACGTCTTGTCCGTCTCGTTGACAAGAAAACTACTTCATACAATCCTCTTCTTAACATGGTTAACATATTAGTAAAGTGTAAACAACATTAACTACAAATAGTTAAGTAACTAATTGAAACTAGTTACAGGGGAACATAATAGTATATACATTACTGCTGCATAGTAGGAACATGATCTACTATTGTATATAGGCGGTTGTTAGTAATTAAAGTAAAATTGCGTAGAGGTTTTTCTTCAAAGAATCATCATGGTACCTAATGGTGTGAAAGCTGTTTGATTTGATGATTAATAGTAACTAAATCAAGAACCGTCAAGCCTAATCAACCGTGGGCCAGTTGAAGACGGCCCAAATACCTACACTAGCCTATATCCAGAAGTAGACGTCTGCTGATGAAATGAAGATGAAGAACATGTTGAATTATAGAAATAGTTGATAATGCTTGATATATCCTTTGGTGGTGCTGTATATTTGATTTCCTCCTGATTGGTATAAGAGAGCTGTTATCTGCTGTGTGGGTTTATTTTATAATTAAAAAAAAATCTCGTATATCGGTTTAGAAATGAATTTTCCGATTTATTTAATCGAAATCCGCAGTGTAACTGCGCCGTGCGTGGACTACTTTAGAAAAATCTTTTGAAAAGAGGGGCCGGCCGCCGGGGGTCCCTTCAGCAGTCATTACGTGCAATCGAAATGCGTCCCTCCGCAGCGAGCGGACCGCTGGTAATGAGAGGGTAGCCGGGTAAATCAATCACGCTGCTGCAGCGGGGGTAGGTGGGACTTCGCCCCACGCCCGCACTGGGAGCGGCTTAAATCGTGGGCCACGTTGATAAAGCCCATTCTACGCATGAGCACTCGCTTAAATATATCGATATTTAAACACTAACTGCACACGCTAGTACATAAACTACACAACTGGCCCATACAAAAATGTGAAACTTTGGGCACCCACAACTCGGAAACACATACTAACAAAATTCCAACGGCTCTGATCTTATCTAAGCGAAATCTGTCTGTATGACAAATTTCAGCACCAGCTCCTACCCCTTGTAGTTCTACAGATTAAAAATTGTTGACGGACAGAAAGACGGATATTGTCGTTTAAATAAGGATTGCTAATTAAAAGTATTTATGTATTTTATGGAATACTTTATAAGAGATCTATGTCCAGCAGTGGACGTCCGTCGGTTGAAATGATGATGATGATGAAGTATATGTATAAAGTATATGTACCGTATGATGATCATCATGGTTTTTTTAACTTTAAATTTAACTTTCACACTTCTACCACATTAACCCTCACCTCCTAGATTGATTGGTAGAGAATGCTCGTAGGCATTAAGTGCGCCTATTGAACCCTAATTTTAGGTGATGCAAAAAATATTTTTAAAATATAATATTTAAATAATATAGATATCCTACTAATAACTTCCCTTTGTTGGCGTGCGTCCGTACAGAATGGGATGTCGCTATGCCAACTTAATGGCTGATACATGCTATCTCTATATGTATGCTATGATAACAACGGTTTGTATTTATTAATTATATATTATTTTTTAGTTGCGAATGCAACGGACAACTACTAGTAGTTAATAAGACAATAACTCTGTTTAACATATAAACTTTGGTCTTCCATTACAACCAATTCTAGGTTTATCATCCATTCAAAAAATTGCTTATGTCTATCTCCAAACTACCTTCTATCTAATGGTGCTAAATATAGATTGTTAAAGTTTAGATTTCTAAGTTCTTTAGATACTGGTATTTAAAATTAATAGCCACACTCTTTAATATTTTTTATTCGACGTGATGATGAGACGGGTAAAGCGTTCACCTGATGGCAAGTGACATGGTTATCCATAACGTGGTGCTGGTTAAAATGGTATACACAGTACCACATTACGCATTACTTCAGTAATTTCACTGGTATACAACAACCTTCGTGTTTAAACATTACTATTTGGCAGTAGAAACAGGAGCTGCGGTGGTACTTAGAGGGTTTCCGACAACAGAAACCTACCATCAGTAAACTATCAGTTAGGTCATATTTGTCTAGATAGATATTTTCAAAATTTATTGTAAGTATATTAACAATATCTAGGTAGATCCTCATCTTAGTCTCCGCTCTCGAAGGTGTATTCAATGCAGCGGGCACACGGGGCGTCGTTAAGCTCCCGTCAAGGACCCGGATTAGTACATTAGCTTCTCAAACTGTCGTCTTGACACCGGTTCGCCTAAGTTAGAAACGGTTGGGAAGCTTTGAACACGGTCTAGATAACTAGCAAAATCTAGTTTCGTATAGGAAACCAGTATTAAATTTTGTTCGTTGTAACATTTGAAATTAAAGTTTATATAGTAGAGATCAGTTTCTTCAGTATTTTTTTCTTCATTCAGATATAAAAATGGGATTCGAACCTGTGTCTTCTCATTACGTATGGTTTTATTAACTGTTTATACGAACATTTGTTGTACTATATCGTTTTACAATTAATGCTCGGCAACGTGCGTGCTGTACAAAAGTTGTCACGAGGCGCGGCACGCCGTGCACGCTATTAGGGTTGCTTTATTACGAAATTTATTTACACGAAAACTCCTTGCTCAATGTAATTTAACCTTCTTTTTTTTAATCATAACGTAAAAATTTTTGACAGTTGTTTTAAAAAATTAAAAAGATATTTTAACAGAGGTTCTGTATCAATCAGCCTCTTTGCTTTGTCTATGCCGTAGTTCCCTGACGGCTGAACCGGTTTTGATGCTTTTGATTAATTTGAATTGTGGCTTTACCGGAAATTTTCATGTGTTTGGGAAATTTGTATTCAGATTTTTGTTTTATATTTTAGTTATTTAATTAACAAATATTTTTTATACATTAAAAACTAAATGTTTATAGATACCAGGTCAACATAAACGTAACGTAAAGAGATGCATTAGTATAGGTGAAGTATTAATTTTTTTCTCCTTCCCCCTTGGTATGCGATGTTAGTTGTTCTATGATGAATACTTTGTTTTAGTGTTAAAGTTGCGATGTACTAGGCAAACATATGTTCGCCTAGTATGGTAGTTACGTAAGTAGCCCTGGCGGTGCGACTCCGGTGCCGGTGCGTCGGTCCGCGTACATTATTCAACGCGTGCCCCCGCGCTGCGTTGCATTCCGCGCATTGTTAGTTCGCGTGTCCCGGCACCGCAACCCCCCCCCCCCCCGGGCCCCCCCCGGCCCCCGGCCCCCCCCCCCCCCACCCCCGGGGGGGGGGGGGGGCCCCCATAAATCAGAGCCATGTAGGTGGGGGGGGGCGGAGGGGGGGGGGGG